>CAUYQU010061721.1:0-72738 GCA_963574635.1 Cheracebus regulus
GTTTTATAGGGAGTGAAACAGCTCGATTGGTTGTGGGAGAGCAAGACTGCTATTGGGTAAGTTACAAGCCTTGACCTAGGACTTGGCTTGTTAAAACTCGGCTGCTATTGGTTGTTAAGACTTAGCTGCTATTGGTTGTTAAGGCTTAGCTGCTATTGGTTATTAAAAAGCTATGGTTGCAGCACCTTGTTTGCATACTGGGCTCTTTAAGAGAAAACCAGGCTGTGTGAGCAAGGGAGAAGGGAACATGCCTGAGCATGTCTGAGCTTGTTCAGGGCATGTTTGAGCTTGCTTGGGCCTTGTAAAAGGGAAAAAAGGGGGGGGGGGTGCGTCGGAGCTCCCAGCAAGGCCACCAGCCTTACACTAACATTTTTCCTTACCACCCATTATAAAGTGGCAATAAAATGTGCTAAATTGTCAAATAGCTTCAAAAAGCCAAAAACAGAGATTATACTCAAGAACCAGAATCACTGGACTAATGTTGACTTAGACGGGAACAGCAAATATATAGCCTGAAAACTTTTAACAGTGGTCAGGCATCAGTGATATCCCCAAAGTAGAAAAAGATGGATGTAGTCAATCTGGCAGGAGTGGCAAGGGCCATGACCTGAGTTATGTGGCTTCTCTCATCTTAACACAAATGGTTCCACTTTTGGCAGGAGTCACAAATCTAGAATGCAGTGGTAGCTTTGGCATCAGATATATAGATTCCTTTGCTTTGTGCCCAACCAGTGATGGTGGATTTGTTGCCATAGTGGGTACAATGATGCATCAAGAGGCACTGGTGACATGCTGGGCCAGGTAAGCTTAATAATCTGCCCAATTTCACATGGACTCATTAGAGAATAGACTCTTACTGTAAGCATCCACAGGATTGACTCAGAATTCAATCAGCAGCCATACTCTTTTCTATAGTTTGTAACCACAGAAAGGTGTGTCATTAATCACCCAGTCTGTAGTTTTCTAAGTGGCAAGGCAAACAGCTAAACTGTTGGCAATAGCCTAAGAGTCGGTAAAATCTCACAAGAAAAATCAAGGGGAGTACTGCTTAGAGCCATGGAAATGGCCATGAGTTCTGCTCACGGAGCAGAGTGACCACGTCTACTTGATTTCTGCTGGCATTCTCTTTTAACTCTCGCACCAGTCCCTGAAAACCATCAGCTCCTGGCCTAGCTCAATCATCAGCAAACCAAACCCAGGCCCAGGTTCTTTGAGTCCTTCTGTAAATCCAAGCTCCATTCATCCAGCAGCTTTGCTTCAGTAGGTAGAGTGGGACATAAAGTTTACACCAAAAGGACAGCTGCTACTTTTTCATATAATGTCAGGATATCACTGGGGTCAAGTTGGCTGCATTCTTGAATATTCCATTTCGCTTTGATATGTAAAGCTTGTTGATCCCTTTTTACTTTTTTACTTATGGGGTCGAGTTGACTCACCCTCAAAATAGAATATCAAGCTGGAGAATCACGGGGTTTCCGTGGGTTAGATGTTCCTTCTTGACAAGAATCCACTATGAACTTAGTATCTGCTATTCCAATTGGGCGACCTGGTAGCTGTATTAAGGAAGTGACAAGCCCAAAACCTCTAGGAATAACTTAAAAAGGGGAGATACTCCTGTTGTCAGAGGCTCCAATCAGCAAAATCAGCCACAGAGACTTGTAGCTCAAAACAATTTTTTAAGGTAACAGAGTCCTCAGAGATACTGGCAGTTCTTTAAATGTGGCTTTTCACCATTTGAAAATTCTTCCCTAGCACTTATGGGTGGGGGAGTTATGAGCATAACTCATAAATTCCTACCACACTTTCAGATGTAGAAGTACCAATACATTTAATTGACACAAATATTCCCCATGCTGGGTCATGTTATCTACCCTTTCCCATGGTAAACCCTTCCCAAACTGCATAGCCATGTTCCTTCCTCTGCCTAACAGAGTAGGATCATTCTTTGGCTGCTTTTATCAAATGGAACCATACCCTCCTACCTCCAAAGCTCCCCAGTATGTTCACGGTAAATACTACCATTGGTCCTGCTTCTAAGGAAGACAGGGTGATCTTAGCCTTACCCCAAATTATTATTATTATTATTATTATTATTATGAGATAATTTTTCACTCTGTAGCCCAGGCTGGAATGCAGTGCTCCAATTACAGCTCACTGCAGCCTTGACCTTCCAGGATCGATGGATCCTCCCACCTCAGCCTCCTGAGTAGCTTCCACTACAGTCACATGCCACCACAACTAGCCAATTTATTTTTATTTTTGAGATGGGGTCTGGCTATGATGTCCAGGCTTATTTCAAACTTTTGGGCTCAAGTGATCTCGCTGCCTCTGCTTCCCAAAGTGCTGGGATTACAGGCATGAGCCACCTCACTTGGCCTCTCAAGTTATATTGCCCCTTTAAGCAGCTGAGGTCATGGCGCAAGGATATGGAAGGGCAGAGTGGCTCTGCACCGGTAAGAAAGACTTTAATTTTGGGTTTGAGCAGTGCAGTGACTTCCTGCTCAACCAACCAGCTGCTACCACTTTGTCCATGTAAATTCCTGTATCAGCCATCAAGTTCACCATTACCAATACCATCTATGTCAGTTTGGGACTCTTTGGGTGAGATGCATAGACATCTTTGGGGAAAAAATGCGATCGTAAGTGCTTACTCAAAGCATCTACAATTGTGTTGTTTATAGGGTCCACCTTAAACCGGCTATCTGCTGTCATTTTGTTACCAACCAGTTGCAAATTAAGGGTTGGGGTTTTTCAGGGTAGCATTGCTGACATCAACGATGTATACAGGATTCTATGGGTCATGTTCTCAGATTATAAACCTAATGTGGGGCAGTAAGATGAAAAGCACCAGGGAATACCTCTTCTATGGTTTGTCTCATGAATTGTCTGGAGGAATCTCCTAAAGACAGCCAGGGCTCCTTTGTAGTAACTGGAATCCATGGCAAATGAAGCAAACAACCAAACAAAACCAAAAATAACTCTGAAATATATTACTGTCCTCTCCAAATAAACATAAGGTTGGCATAATAGCATTCAGGAGTGCTTTGGCTGGAAAATGACTCAACTTTTCTGTTTTTTGGGGGTCTTTCTGTAAATTGAAGCCTCATTTATCCAGCAGCTTTGCTTCACTAGGTAGAATGGTAAATAAGGTTTATACTGAAAGGGCAGCTGCTACTTTTTCTTATGATGCCAGGATGTCACTGGGGTCAAGTTGACTGCATTCTTGAATATTCCATGTTGCTTCGATATGTCAAGCTTTGTTTCCAACATCCTGTTCTTTGTTCAGCTATCTCATCTTCCAAGTGAACTATGCAAAGCTCTGATTATTTGCGTTTTTAAATGTCCAATAAGACTCATAATTCCCCTTCTTTCACACTCAGTGTATGTGCAAGTCTCTATAACTATTCTCTGAAAGGGGTCTAAACCTTATGTCTATCCAGGAAGAATTTTAGGACTAATTGTTACAGTGGGACAAATCTGATGCTTATCACAAGATGGATGAGAAACTCCCTCAGCCCAGAGCACAGTTAACAAAAACCAAGGCACAGTTTAGGTGACGATCTTTGAACAAATTTCCTGTACTTGGCCTGTTAGTACTTTCTACATCATCTGCATCAATAAGCTACAAATTTGGAGATTGCTTGTTATCTAGTTGAATGTATTCGTTTTCTAGGGCTTCCATAACAAAATATTATCAACTGGGTGGGTTAAACAAAAGAAATTTATTTTCTCACGGTTCTGGGGCTTGGGAGGCTGAAAACCTAAGATGGGGATGCCAGAATGGTTGGTTTCTCCCGAGTCTTCTCTGCTTGGCTTGCAGATGGCCATCCCCTTGCTGTCCCTTCCTACATAAAAACATTTCCCCTTCAGATAAGGACACAAGTCAGATTGGATTAGTGTTTACTTGTAAGACCTCATTTAACCTTGATCGCCTCTTTAAAGGCCCTTCCACCAAATAGGTTCACATTCTGAGTTAGAGGCTTTCAGGATTTAAACACATGAATTTTGGGGTCAATTGGTTTAGCCCAAAACATTAACTCAGACAATTGATCAACATGTTCCCTACTAATATACGTGGATGAAAACCATGTCTTTATCAATATCCTATCTTTATTGTCAAAATTGTAAATGGGCTTAGATTTTATCTCACTTGTAAGCTAACAAATTAGCCGGTAAGGCTAATTAGCCATGGTTTTATAACTGCTAGTAGATGACAAAAGACAACTGAGTCAGAGACAGAAGTCAGAAGTCTTCTGCCTTCACTTCTCTCCATTTCTCATAAGGTGTATTGACTACTCACAGAAATGGCAATAGCCAGAGTATTAGCAACTGTTTTTCTGCCAATTCCTGAAACCTTAATTCTGAGAAAGAGATATGAAGGAAGCCAAGTGACACCTCCCCATGGAGTGTTTTGCACTACAAAGAAGAAACTCTGGGCCTCGAGGAATCAGAAAGGATGGAGGAGAAATTTACTTCTATCTTCACCTTTTGTTTCCCTAACACAGTTTTAGAGTGTACTTTGTGATGGCTGCTGGCTTCAGGCACATACCACCAAAGAAAAAGTCAACCTTTCAAGGGTCCCATCTTCAGGCTAGTTTCAGCTTCTTCAGGCACAGTTCAGCTTCTAACAGGGTAGTCCAATGTTCTGTCACACCAGAAGCTGCTGGATGACACAAGATCAGGACTGTCAGTGGATTCCACGGTAGTATTCTCATTGTTTCAACTCTTTTTACCATAAAGTGGTTTCTTTGTACTGTAGTGATCGTGATATTATTGACAATATTATGTCAATAAAAGACACATTTATTAAACTCTTCGAGAGTCTTACTTGCTGAAGTGCTACAGGCAGAAATCAAAAAATTAATCCTGGAATAGTTGTCAGTCTCCATCAGAATGAACTGCTGCACTTTTAAGCAGAATGGGATCAGCGTAATGAAGTTTTCACGAAGTTACGTTTTCTTCCTCTCTGTCCTCTGGTCATAGGAAGCCCTTCATGAAGTCACGGGCAAAGATGCGGAAGATGTGTCAGCATTGCCAAAGCAAAACTTGCACTTGGAAAAGTTACACAGGTGAAGAGTAATTTATGTAAGGCTGTTGCGATAGAGGAGAGGGGCCAGGACTCAGTCTGAGCTGAACTCCATTCAAAGGAAAGCAAGAGGATTTTTAAGCCCTGAAGTGTGAGGGAAAACAGGTCATGTACATTTGCTAATCAGCTTTACCTAAGGAAAGGTAACCTTTCTCTTATCTTTGTGACAGGAATAGTTTCCCAACTTGGAGCAAAGGACTTGCAGCAGTTAGTTTCCTACCTTCCCAAAGAAACTCAGAGAGAGGGATGCTATCTTCCTTGATGATTTCTTTTCAAGGAGATGGCTCCTGGGTCCTTGAGGAAGGCATTCCTTGATTGTAAAACTGGCAAGAGGCTTTTAAAATAATTTACATCTCAAAAGGGCAGAGAAAAAATTTACAATGACAAGTTCTCTAAAGTAAATGCTCTAAGAAAAGGAAGGGAGGGGTTCCTGTGGTTAGACCATCTGGATTCTATCAGGATCTGCATGAAAAGGAGGTCATGGGCCTAGAGGCAGGAAGAAAATTGTCTGAAGTTTAGTTAAACTGAGGGATATATTAAAGCTGTCTTACTCCTTACTTAAGGGACAGATAGATGACATGTGTGTTCAGGATACCTGTGTCCTCAGAATTGGCTCATACTCAATCCTACATGTACTATTTCCCTGATGGAATAGGTAGCTGCTCTGCCTGCCCAGACTTATGAGTTGTTAAGCCTGGCAGCATCCAGCTCATGAGAGTCTCATAGACAACTTGTTTAATCACCTCCAGAATCCAGAACCATGCCAGAGTGGTGTTTTTGAATGGCTTTTCAGCAACCCTTTGCTGAAGGTGTCCTTACTCCTGAGCCCTAAAACGCTGTGACCTTTCTATCAGGGTTTGCCATGGTCAGCACACAAAAATTATCTACTTCTGATACTTTTAGCACTATGAGATCGTGCAGACAGTGTGTTCCAAGTGGCAGTGTTATTTGTACCACAGCCACAGTTTGAGGCAGAGCCCTTTTTTGCGCCAAGCCTTACTCAATAGTGACAGCCTTTGAAGTCACCTGATAATAAGTTGTAGCAGTATTCTCAAAGGTTATGCTACTTAAATATATGCTACCAAAAAGAACTAAAATGAAGCTGTTTTCTTAGTTAGATAGTACGGAATATTTTATTATTTTTCTGGAGTGGAGGTCTGTGCATGTTCTAGATGGCTGAATTCCCAAAATCTTCACAGATTACGTAGTAGGCCCTTCATCTTTATAGGGTCACTCCAACACTCTTTATTGCATGATTATTATCAAGGCATCCATAATTCTTGTTTCATCTTCCTTATCATGTTTGATTAATGTGATATAATCAACTTAGAATACAAAATCATGGGAAGCTCCATGGATAGAAGAATGAACCTGAACCTGCACAAAAATCAGGGAAAACGCCAATCAAGAGGCTGACATTTGGCAGTCGTATTTCTAGGTTTACTTGTAGAAGACTATGTCTTGCAGACATGCAGGATGGCTGACTAGAGGCACCTAGCTGTGCCTCCTCCACAAGAAAGGACCAAAAACACAAGTAGATAAATATATAGCCAGTGATCAGCTTGGAGCCAAGAGGAACTCCTCATGGCAGGAAAACAAGTAAGCAAGAGATCCCAGAGGCCACCACGAAATCCTGTATTTCTAGACAAATTTACTGTATATTTCAAAATGACTTAAAGAGAAGATATGAAATGTTCCCAACACAATACTAAATGGTGGATACACTGAATTCTCTGACTTAATCATTATACATTGTAGGCATGTATCAAAATATCACTTATATCCCATAAATAAGTACAATTATTATGTATCAATAAAAAAGAAAAGAGCATACAAATTATGTTCTAGAACATCTAATAATCAAAGCTCCTTCAAAGTATTTTGCAACAGGAGAGTTAATACTTATAGTAATGTGTTTCATGTGCAAACTACTTCTGTTTTTCCTTAGACTGTGGTATTGAAGGGAATGCACTTGCCAGGTCAATAATTGCATCACATACACTAGAGGTTGTGGTGTTTTGTTCTAGTAAAGACAATATAGTTGACAGAACATCTACAGTGGAGTCCTCCACTTGGCTATGTTTGCAGTAGTCCACTATTTTCTATCATGATCACTCTGGTTTTTTTTGCACAGTCATATTTGTCAATTAAATGATGACATAATGGGAATCGCCACCTCATTTTTAAAATTTTTGAGGGCCGCACTAACCTCTACCATTTTACAAAGGACAGTGTACTGCTTTAGATTTTCCATTTTGGTTTAGTTGAAGCAAAACTGTTTGTAGGGTTTTCACTGATCTTCTATAATAGTTTCTACTCTGCACAACAAAAATAATAACAAAATATGCAGATTATCTCAGTTGCTAATTATTTCAACCTCAGTATCTTTCTGAGAACTTAGGAACTAGCATAGTGTCTGATGAATTTGCAACTTGATCCACTGTGAACTGAATTCAATCTAAGATTCCATTCATCACCTGATTTGGATGTACTTTTACCCTACCAGGAAGCTATAATGGTGGTTTAGATCCCTTGAGTATTGCACTTAATTCAGTTTATAGGTCCTTGATTATTGGTCATAGATCTAGGAGAATGACAGTTTTGTACATTTGCTAGGGGATCTCAGAGAATTTCTTCAGGGGGACCCAGATTCAACCATACAACTCCCACAAAGAAGTGATATGGGTCTTCAAACTGGCTCAGGTTTAGACACAAGAGAGACATCATTTTATTTCACTGGAGAGGCTAATCTTGGCTTGTGATCCTCCATTGATGTCTCTTTTGGTTATCTTTATCTATTTCCATATCTATATCTGTATATACCCACATCTGTATGAATAAGCATATAAATGTGATCAGACCACATATGCAGCTTTTAATCCTCATGTGTTTTAAATGTATTCTGTTATTAAAACTACTTTATACTTTTTAAGTGCTATATTAAAAATATACTCCCATTACACAGATAAACTGTACCAATTAAACATATGGGTTAATGTGCTGAATCTGAAGGGAGATATCTCGCTTTGAACATGGTTTTGCTACTTACTAGCTTGGACAAATTACTTAACAACTATGTCCTCTAGTTTCCTTAGCACATGCAAAAAAAGCATTAATAATAGTATCTACTTCATAGGATTGATGTATTAACAAGTTCATAAATGAAAAACATTTAAAGTAATGCCCATAATACTGAATGCTGTAAGATTTAACTTTTTTCATTTATTTTTGGATTTTAACAATCTACTCATATACATCACTACATAGTGAACACAATTATACAAAAATAATTGTTGAAATACTTGATTCCTGCTTTAGGATAGACTTATAAACGTCATTCCTACCTATTTTACCTTAAAATATGGATTCCATTAAAAGATTTCTTTAGGCCTAAATGAGGTCGATTATATTAGGAACTATTAATGCATTATTACAAATAAATAAGTTTTCAGAACTGATAGGCCCACCTCAAGTTCTCTCTTACTTTCCCTGAGTTTACTTAAAACAAAGAATCCAATTTTAGAGAAGAAATTTTGACTATCAAAATATATATTAGATATTTCAGTTTCAATTTTTAAATGCAGATATGCTCTCATAATTGGAAAGGTGAATCAACCTATTGAGTCTATGTATGAAAACATTTCTCTCTGTCTCTGTCTCTTTCTCTCTCACACACACATAGACACACATACTCTTAATGCTTAGTTGCATTTCCAAAGTATCAAACCAGGTTTTCTTATGATTTCAATCAAGGAACATTCAAATATTCTGTACTCAAATGAAAACACCACCTGCTAATTTAAAAATTGAGACTGATAAATGCCAGCACAGGCTAAAATGTGTAATGTTAAATTTGCTTGATTTGAATTTAATCATGTTTATTGTTAGAATTATACATATATGTATATATATTTCCACGGGTTTATATACTTTTAAAAAATTCAAACTTTGAGCTGACTCACAAGCAAAAACTAAAATACTCAAAAAATGCCAATGAAATATTATAGATTAAATCACCCATTATTCTTAAATAAAATGGAATTGATAAGAATGGAATAAAAATACGGAAAATAAATACCATTGAAAATGAAGAGACAAGCAAACCATTATAGGACTGATGATAGAAATTAATCAATATACTGTAATCCATGTGCAAAGAGATGGCAAAACAACAAAAAACAGTTTAACAACTTTGAGTATTATAATAAATCTAGATTCTACACTTTCTTTCCTCACTCTTATTGTTAAGAGACCTAACACTAATTCAGGTTTTCTGAAATTCAATACACTGAATCATTTCCTTAAGACATCTACATGTATTATTACATTGGCAAATATTCCTAGCAAAAATTGAGGAAACATGGTTGATGTGCAATCATTTTCTATGAAGCTTATATTCAAAAGTAGATAATTTATTATATAGGTGACAGAAACTGCTTTTCCATTCTAAAACATATAATTTAAGTCATGAAAACTTAGTTCTCTCCAGAATTTGATTATTGGATTATACAATCTTGGAATTAAATGTAAATGACATACAAATAAATTAAAGTATGTTAATGTATTACCATCTACTTTCAAGTATTATCAATACCTGAATTTTGGTATGCTGCATACAGCCAGTTGTCTTACAAGGATGTGTTTGCAATCAATAACACATCCATGCTTTGCTGACGCTTGACCCTGGGCTCTCAGATCAGGACAAGCACAGTGCTTTCTGTCGCCACCCACTCACTTCCTCCACTCCAACATGGGGCTCTGACAAACTTACAGCAAGAAACACTTATGCCAAGATGCTTGTGTGTGCTTAGTTCTGGTAGAAGGAACAGACATTGAAAGCTTTTACAATTCAAGTAATTATTTTGTACCTTCTCCTATTTAGAATTCTCATTTAGGAGATTGCCCGTTTGAAAATCAAAAGTGGAAATGAGAGTGAACTGAGGTGTGAGAACAAGCCTCAGATGGACACAGAGGTCTCCTTCAAGTCAAAACAAAAATGGTTCAGGAAAGTCAAGAATAACCCATCCACGATCACACGAATGGACTGCATAAGGACTAGAATGAAAGCCCACATAGTAGGGGGAAAAAAAAAGATTTTTACAATAGTGTGTCCTCTATTCAGGACACTATCTGAGGTATGAGGAGAAGCCTCAATAAGTAGCAGAATAAGATTTAAGGATTTGGAGGTCATTATTCTGCAGAGAACTGGCTCATTTAGCACCTACTCTATTCAGAGCGCAGAATTAGATACTGTTATCTTGACAGACTTCACACAATGACCTTCATGACCTACAAGGCAACAAGCACATTCCTAACAGTATTCTTAGTGGATATATAAAAATAGATTAAGAAATAAATTGATGGAGAACATAGGGTTTTTTCAGTTTATAATGTAGCAAAATTTATATTATAAAATTTCCTGTGTAGAGTTTGCTTTTATTATTCATGCATATACTTGATATTGTGTTTCTGTAAGAACTATATATTTATAATTTACATTTCAAATATCCAACCAATGATTTTTCTTCATCACTTACGATTGCCACAGAGACTACTGAATATATCACAATTCCAGGAAGAAGTAAGGCACTTTAAGTACCTAACTATTATGTTAGCCCACAACGGGAAAGGAAGCGTAAGCGGAGAAATATTTTAGAAAAGGGGCCTCAACTTTACAATGTAGCTCTGTAGTATTTCTATTGCTATTGAATTGTCACTGCTAACCTGCAGAGAGAAAATAGATAAAGGTACCGTATTGCTTTTTGAAACTTGGAAAGGAAAAAGAAAACAGTATCTTAAATAAAGATTTCAATTCCTGACCTCACTAGCCTAGTCTGCAATTGAACCAAAGTCATTAATTTTTAGCCTCAAGTAAATGAGAACTCAGAATTTTAGTTCTGCATACAAAAGCTCAATAAAATGGGCCATGGCAGTAGAGTAGAACCACTACATATGCAAATTCAGGGCACATTAGAAATGGATTTCATTTCACAATGTCATATAAGTCACTGTAATAGGAAACTACCATGCTTTTTCCTTTACAAAATCACATTTTAAGCATTCTATGCTGAACTTTAGGAAAAGTTTTTGTTATCTAAGCTATTTGGCACTTAAGAATTTGGATTTTTTTCTGCCTTCCAAATTTCTTTACCTCTGATGAACATTCTTAATACCAATTTGTGTTAGTACATTTTTCATTGCTATACTGGAATATCTGAGATGGGATAATTTATAAAGGAAAGAGATTTATTTGGTTAATAGTTCCACAGGCTGTGCAAATGTGCCACCAACATCTGGTTGGCTTCTGGTGAGGCCTTAGGAAGCATTTACTCATGGTGGAAGGTAAAGGAGGAGCAAATGTGTCGCATGGTGACAGAGAAGAAGACAGAGAGGAGAGGGTGCCAGGCTCCTTTTAACAATCAGCTCTTGAGTGAACTAATAGAGGGAGAAGTCACTCATTACCAAGACGACGGCACCAAGCCACTCATGAGGGATCCACCTTCCTGACAACACCTCCCAGTAGGCCTCACATCCAAATATGAAGATCACATTTCAACATGAGATTGGAGGCACAGATGTCCAAACCATACCGCTGTTGCAGACTCTTTAAGTATACACTTGTCAGTAAATCACAAGTGAGTGGTCAGTATCCTAACAATGACAACCATCCAATTTTTTCTTTCTGTTTTCAAGTTAATATGCTTCTATATGTGCATTCTCTCTGTCTCAAACCTGGCATCCACAATTAGTCAATTAAACATTTTCTTAGTAGGAAAAAATTATATTCTTATGAGTTATTTCAGCATCTACCATCGCGATACCTCTCATGAGCAATTTCTTCCATAATCACATTCCTCTGGCACAATTTAAACTCCAGGATGCTGTGAAAATGGCCTGACTCTCCAAACCTGACAGGCATCCCTATGATTCTTTAGACTTCCTTTTGTTGCTGTCTTCAGGATCTGTCTAGTTTAAATTAAAACGGCATTTTCTGTTTTATGCTGAGAGCTGTGAAGTAACTGGGCCCCCAGTGGGAATCTGGTTTACTCCAGAATGTTTCTAAAGATACTTGGCAATATCGGTGGCTGCTTGCCTTCCACGCCCAACTCAAGGAAATGCTGAAGAGGAAGAGGAAAAACTGCTACTCCTTGCACAATGGCATTCAGCCACAGATGTTGAGGTCTTTGTCATCAGTCATGTATGGAGTTACAGGGGCAAGGGGACCAGATATGTGAGTCTCATTTCCATTTCTGGAATTGATTTACCTGAAGTCTACTGGAAGAACATAATCCAATCTCTCACTTCTTAGTACGTATTCACTTTTCATCCTACAGCTTAATGCATTCTGTAAACTTCAGGAACAATACACCCAATTTTACTAAGCTAATATGAGAAAAAAATTATCCATAGATATATAGCACATATCTGTAGTCACAAGAATTCTGAGAAACAAAACCCTACTATGGTAAACATATAACAGATGTAATTATGATGACTTTATTTGAATAATCCAGATTTGAAGCCATATTTTTTAAAGTTTTTTTCATGAAAGTAACAATTTAATGTTATTTTCAGTAATTTTGAACAATAGCCAAGGAACATCCAAATACACACACATATATATATATAATACAATACTACCTTTTCTGAATATTTGTTTCTTAACAATATGCCTAATACACAACTCTTTCAAGATGTTTTTATAGCAGAACAGTCATAATATCTTAACTTCCATAAAAAAGTAACTTTCCACTGTTTTCTCTAGATTTTAGTTTTATAATTTCTTATTTATTGTTTTTATTAATTATTCTTATTTTGATTTATTTAGTCACTTACTGTCATATTCTTTTAAATTACTTTTTCTCAGAAAGCTTCCAAATTCTCTCATTTAGTCATCTGGTTTTTCTTATTGCTGACAAAACCAGAAACACATATGCACGATAAATATTATTCACTCTCATGACCCATTTAAAAGGAGACAGCAAACCACCATGGCATGTGTGTACCTATGCAACAATCCTGGAAGATCTGCACATGTACCCCAGAACTTAAAGTACAATAAAAAATTATGTAATATCACAACTATATTAGTTATGTTGTTTAAATCTTTATACTCTGATTCTTTCCTCTTTATCCATCAAATCCTGAAAGACGTGTTAAAACTCCACTATGATTTTTGGATTTGACTATTGTCTTAGTACTTTTTTGCCTTTTATCTTAGATGACTCATAATATTTGTGGAATACAGAGTGATATTTTGATATTTGTATACAATGTGTAATGATCAAATAAGGGTAATTAGCATACACATCACCTCAAACATTTATCATTCTTTGTATTGCCAAAATTTGAAGTCCTCTCTTCCGCTTTTTGAAAATATAAAAGACATTGTAGCTAACCATATTCACTCTGCAGTGCTACAGAACACCAGAACTCATTCCCCCTCTCTATTCTTAATATTGTGTACATTAACAATACTCTCCACATACACCCCTCTTCTCTACCCTTCCCAGCCTCTAAAAACACACTTCTACTCTCTACTTCCATAAACTCAATTTTTTTGAGGGGGGCTTTCACATATAACTGAGGATGTGCAATGTTTGTCTTTCTGGGCCAGACTTAGTTTGTTTAACATAATGTCCTCTAGGCTCATTCATGTTGCCATGAATGGCAGGATTTCATTCTTTCTTATGGTTGAATAGTATTCTAGTGTGAGTGTGTGTGTGTGTGTGTGTGTGTGTGTGTATAGGTCAGAGAGAATTTGCAGCTTCTTCAGTTCAAGATGGCAAAGTACCATACACAAACACACACACAAGGTATACCATATATGTGTGTGTGTGTGTGTGTGTATATATATATATATATATATATATATATATGCATATATACATATACACCTATACACCTACCCTTTGTCTGTTGATGGAAATTTAGTTTTTTTAAGTTATTGTGAATAGCACTACAGTAAACATGGGTGGAAGTATCCTGTGGTATACTGATTTCCTTTCCTTTGGATAAATACTCAGTTGTGGGTGTTATACGGTAATTCTATTTTTAGTTGTTTGAGAAACTTCCATGCTATTTTCCATAATGGCCATACTAATTTACATTCTGACCAACAGCATAAGAGTTCCCTTTGGTCTGAATACTCACCAACATTGAGGCTCAGATTCTGATATCCAAAAATATGGTACTTTGTTATCATGAATTGAAGCCACAAAGTCTCTCTGACCTTCTCCCCCAACTTGTGTGTTTCAGTCCTCTCACTCCCAACACAAGAAGATGTTAATCTTTGAAGCTCCCTTACCTGTCTTAAGACTGCAGCCCACAAAGAAGAAAACAACTACCTCTAGTATCTTCCCTGAGTTTTCATTAGCTGAACTTATATTGCAGGAAAAAGATTGAAGTCTGTCAAGGCACATCAACAAATTTTTGTCACAAACTGTTGTCTGCACTGAGGGTCCAACACACTTTGTTCGAAGCTATTGTATGTTTTTCAAGCTCATTGAACTTCCCTAGATATCATTTACTACCCCCTAACACCATCCACCTTTTCCCATCTCCCTTTCTTCTGAGAATTAAGATAGATAAGCATGTGTACTCTATTGGGATTTGGGGTAATCACTTTTTGTTTTTTTTCCATGCATACTAATATATTTGTGAGTTATTTCTCCTATTAAACTTCCTTTAGTGAGTTGATTATTAAGGGAAACTTCTGAGAGTGAAGGTGTTTTTCCTTAGTCCTTAAAACATCATTTGTAATATACTGTATTTTTGATAATAGCCAGTCTAATTGAAGTGAGATGATATTGAATTGAGTTTTTGATTTGCACTTTTCTTATCCTTAGTGAGGTCGAGCATTTTGCATATACCTATTGGCCATTTGTATGTCTTCTTTAGAAAAATATCTATTCCAATCTTTTGCCTACTTGTTAACGAGATTGTCTTTTGGATGTTCAGTTTGCAAATATTTTCTTCCCTCCTACAGGTTGTCCCTTCACTTTCTTGATTGCTTGCTTTGCTGCGAACAAGCTTTTTTTACTTTAATTTAGACCCATTTTTCCTTTTTCTTATAGTACTTTAGATTCTGGGGTACATGTGCAGATCATGCTAGATCATTGCATAGGTACATTCATGGCAAGGTGGTTTGCTGCCTCCATCCCCCCATCACCTATACCTGACATTTTCCCCCATATTATCCCTCCCCTCCCTGCCTCCCAGTATCCCACCCCTATCCCCCACAACGGACCCCAGTGTGTGATGCTCCCCACTCTGTGTCCAGGTGTTCTCCTGAAGTCAACAAACACATGAAAAAATGTTCATCATCACTGGTCATTAGAGAAATGCAAATCAAAACCACATTGAGATGCCACCTCATGCCAGTTAGAATGGCAATCATTAAAAAATCTGGAGACAGCAGATGCTGGAGAGGATGTGGAGAAATAGGAACACTTTTACGGTGTTGGTGGGAGTGTAAATTAGTTCAACCATTGTGGAAGACAGTGTGGCGATTCCTCAAAGATCTAGAAATAGAAATTCCACTTGACCTAGCAATCCCATTACTGGGTAGATACCCAAAGGACTATAAATTGTTGTATTATAAAGACACATGCACATGTATGTTCATTGTGGCATGTTTACAATAGCAAAGACCTGGAACCAACCCAAATGCCCACCAATGATAGACTGGATAAAGAAAATATGGCACATATACACCATGGAATACTATGCAGCCATAAAAAATAATGAGTTCATATCCTTTGTAGGAACATGGATGAACCTGGAAACCATCATTCTCAGCAAACTGACACAAGAAGAGAAAATCAGATCCATTTTTATATTTTGTTATTGTTGGTTGTGCTTTTGAATTCATTAAAAACTTCGCCTAGAATGATGTCCTAAAGCATTCATTAAGTTTTCCTCTAGTAGTTTTATAGTTTCAGTTCTTATGGTTAAGTCTGTAATCTATTTGGAGTTGATTATTGTATATGGTGACAGGTAGGTCTAGTTTCATTTATCTGCATAGGAATATTTAGTTTTACCACCACCATTTACTGACGGAAGTGGCCTTTTCCAAATGCATGTTCTTGATATCTTTGTTGAAAATTAGTTGGCTGTAAATACATTGATTTATTTATTAGTTCTCTATTTTTTTTCCATTGGTTTATGCATCTATTTTTTATGCCAATACTATACTAATTTGGTTACTTTAGTTTTGTATTATATTTTGAAATGAGGTAGTATGATGCCTCCAACTTTGTTCTTTTTAGTTCAATATTGCTTTGGCTATTTGTATTATATATGAATTTTAAGATTGTTTTAAGATTGTTTCTTCTATTTCTGTGAAAAATATAATTGCTATTTATACAGGCATGGAATTTACTCTGTAAATTTCTATGGATTGTGTATTCACTTTCAAAATATTAATTCTAATCCATGAGAATGAGATGTCTTTCCATTTCTTTGTGTCCTCTTCAAGTTCTTTCATCATTATTTCATAGTTTTCATTGCAAAGGCTTTTTATTTACATCATTAAACTTATTCCTAGGTATTTTTTATAGCTACTGTAAATTGGATTGCTTTTTAAAATTTCTTTTTTGACTAATTTGTTATTGGAATATAGAATTGCTACTGATTTTTGTGTCAGTTTTTTATCCTGCAACTTTACTGAATATGTTTATCAGTTATAGGAGGGGTATTTTTTTGTTTTGTTTTTTGTTTGTTTGTTTGTTTCCTGGTGTCTTTAGGTTTTACACTATGTAAGATCATGTTATCTGCAAAAAAAAGGAGATAACATTAAAAAAGATTACCTTTTGCATTACGGGTTCACTTTATTTCTTTCTCTTGCCTTATTGCTCTGGCTAAGATTTCCAGTACTATATTTTAAAAGAGTGGTAAAAGTAGACATCATTGTCTTATTCCATTTGTTAGAGGAAAAACATTCAGCTCTTTCTTATTCTGTATAATGTCAGCTGTGAGTTTGTCATATGTGGGCTTTATTACATTGAAGTATGTTCCTTCTATACCTAATTTGTTGAGAATTTTTAAAAGTATGTAAAATGCTTTTCTACATCTCTTGAGAGGGTCATATGGCTTCTGTTCTTCATAAAAATGATATGATGTATTATATTTATTATTTTGCATATATTGAAGCAACTTTGCATTTCTGTACAAATCCTACTTGATCATGTTGTATAATCATTTTGGTGTGTTGTTGGATTTAATTTACTATAATTATGTTGAGAATATTTGCATCTATGTTAATCAAGGATATTGGCCTATAGTTCACATTTTTTGGATATATCCTTGTCTAGGTTTGGTCTCAGAATAATGGTGGCCTCATAGAATGAATTAAAAATAATTATATTATCTTAAATACTTTGGAATACTTTAAGAAGAAGTGGTGTTAGTTTTTATTCATAAGTTTTTTTTTTTAAATTCAGCATTAAATCCATGTAATCTTGAATTTAATTTGCTTGAAGACTTTAATATCATTTCTCATTATTGGTCTGCTCAGGTTTTATATGTCTTCCTAGCTCAGACTTGGTAGATTATTTGGATCTAGGAATTATCCATTTCCTCTAGGTTTTTCAGTGTGTTAACATGTACTAGTTCATAATGGTCTGTAATGATTCCTTTATTTTTTTCCAGTATCAGTTGTAATGTCTCCTTTTTGTTTGTGATTTTATTCTGGGCAGGTCTTCTCCTTTTTATTCTTGAGCAGTCTAGCAAGTGGTTTATCAATTTTATTTATTCTTTCAAAAAGCCATCTTTTTGTTTTATAGATCCTTTGCATTGTTTTGTAAGTCTCTAGTTTGTGTATTTACATTCTGATGTTTATTATTTATTCCTTCTACTAATCCGGGGTTTAGTTTATTCATCTTTACTAGGTGCTTGAGGTGTGTTGTTAGTTTGTTTATTTGGAATCTTTGTACTTGATTGACGCTGGCTTTTATTTCTATAAAATTCCCCCTTAGCAGTGCTGATGCTGCAGCTCATGGGTTTTGGTACATTATGCTTTCATTGTCATTTGTTTCAAAATTTTTTGTTTTGGAAGGTTAGGTACAAACCTAGGTTTGTAGGTATTTCTAGTTATTTTGTTTTCAATATTTTAAACCTGTTTTATTATAATCTTTTTGTCTCTCATCACTAATTTTTGAAAAGTTGCCTATTGGTCTTATTAATATAGTTTAAATACAATGCATCTCTTTTTATTCACTATTGAAAGATTTTTAAAAATAATTTTTAGCATCGTTCCTATGAAATAGTTCTCACATTTGAAGCTGAAGAGATTTTTCCATTTGCAGATATTTAATTTTGTCTGCTTTGAAAAATTTGACCAGTATTACTGCAAATATTATTTTTCTTTATTCTCTCTCTTCACTCTTTCTGAGACTCCAATAGAATGTATTAACAGTTTTCTTATTTCTCATGAGATTCTTACACTCTTTTCTGTTTTTATGCCTATGTCTTTTATATTTCTGCTTCAAGGAAACTTCTCTTTTTGCTATAAATTCTAGATGGCCGCTATCTTTTAACTTTTCTGCTGTGCAACTCAAGTTGAAAGTGACTCAAAAGTAAAAAGCTACAGTGACTGTAAATCTCACCTTAATCAATTTCTCTTCTCTTTATGGTTTTGGCACCTGAAGTGCTTGATATTGTGGTTACTCTGCAATGTACTGAATAACTGTGCTTTTCCCAAGTTTATATGTTGAAACTCTAAAGCCCAATGTGATGATACGTGGGGTAAGGCTTTCCTGAAATAATTAGGTCATGAGAGTAGAGCCCTCATAAATAATATCAGTGTCCTGATATTGTTTATTTTGTGTATATTTGGATTATTTCATAACTAAATATTTTATTTTAATTAAAAAATGAGAAAAAAATTACAGAAAATATAATAGCCCAGTCTTACACCATTATTCTTCTGTATAAAAGTACCAAGATTAGATATAACATATTTTTCTTGAATCTTCAGCTTACAGTGTACTGCCAATCATTTATCTGTGCACTGGAAATATTTACTAAACTTCTGTAGATTCAATGAGAGTATTGCATTTTCTCTCTCATTCTACAAATGCATAAAAAAATTCGAAGATGTGTTGAAGGAATCATTTCTGTTTTGTTATTATTCTCTCAACCCTGAGTCAGCACAATTATATTTTCTAGCTATAATCATGGAATTTTTACTTCCAAAATCATTTGAAGGATTAGGAAATAAGAGAAGTGATTGCCTAAAATATTAACATTTCCCACTGTGACTTGTATGACTTCAGCCAAGTTAAATGATTCAGTGATGAACTACCACCTTTATAACTCCAGGTAATAGAAGACAAGCAGATCTTCGCCATCTGTAGCTAATTTTATTTTCCATTGAGATGAAGTGTCATTTCTACCCATCTCTTGTGTTGTAATTCCCACTCTGAAATGAAATAAACCATACTGCAGCTAAAAAGCTAATGGACGCATGTAGGTGATTCTGAAAGAACTTGGCACCTTTTCCTCTCCCACGTTGCTGCCTTTCCTGAACCTGCTGCATTCTGTCCTCCTTTTTGATCCATTCCAGTTCAGGAGCCAGCCGTTACTCCCACACATAGGGCACTTTTGGCAGCTAGAGGACTCATAAGAACGTCGGCCAGCCTTGGCTGGTTATACAGCAGATGTTTGGGAAGTCATATTTTTGAAATTTATATTCTCTGTAGGATAGAGGACAGGGTTTTAAAAATAATTTTGTCCACATTATGCTTTCTTCTCTTTTGATGCTTAGTCATTTGAAAGGCAATTCTTGGAGAAGATGCATAATATCTGAACATCTTCTGCTGCTATCATTAGGCATTCATTTGATGATCAAAAAAGGTATGAGAGTTTAAAGTGTAACAAGAAATTATATCTCCTTTTATACAACCAGAACAAGATGTTTGGCTACACTGTAAGTTTTAAGAAATTGGAAGGAAATACAATTAACTGTCATATTGCAAGATCCCTATTCACATATTAGAAAATATTTCTTTTAATTAGCATGTGGGCATTTTGGCCTTTTAGGTCAATATATTAAAGAGTTTCTTTAGATGAAGCTGGTTATACCATATATGAAGCAAAGTAAGTAATATATAGCTTCTTATATAAGAGAAATAAACCAAATTAATCAACTAGGCTTCAGTGTTATTAAAGAACCAAAATATTGTTACTTTTGTTTGTACATAAGTATATGTTTTTATGTAATGAGGGTAGGGATGTTTGAGGAATTAGTTTTGTCAACATACCTGTAATCTCCATGTTTCCTAATAAAACAACAGCAACAACTATTTTTCTTAATTATTCCACGTTGTCAAAAAAGTGGAATTAATTTTAGCACTTAAAGCATATTTATATTGCCATAAAAATAAATAGGATGTGTCCAAAATAAAGAAAAGTGAACAGAAGATATTAAACATCACTTATGTTTGGTCTGCTATAATGTGATATTAAACTATTACACAAGAAGTTGTCATCATGATTGAGTTGTAGTTTGTAGTTTATAAAAATAATTGAGCTAGTTTGAGGCAATGATGTAAGTTTGCTAATGAGCTTACTCCTGAAAGACCTAAGTTGTCTCTGTCCTGTATCTTCAGCAACATTTATTTATTGCTGTATTTTCTTGTCATTCTCCTTTCATTATTCATTGTAGCTGAAAAAACTTCTGCTCTGTTACCTCTATCAACACACCACACACCTGTGTAGCCAGAGCATTGCAGCATCCTTGTCACTGAAAACACTCTAGACAGATATATTGTCTAAATTATAGAAAGAAGATTAAATACAGTACAGAGATGATTTCTCCTCACATCCTTGTATTCTAAAACTAAGATGATTTAAGAGCTTTAGTTAAGGAAGTTACCATAATTCCATTTCCCATATAAAAGTGAAAATTTTATAAAAGAATAAAAATATAAAGGAATACAACAAAATTGTTAATTGGGGTGACATTTAGCCGTTCTCAAATGTTAACAGGATTTGAATAAAAGATAAAGGAAGATATCAACATGGAGTTGGAAAAAATAATTTCAGAAAAGCAAAAGCCATAGGGAAACTTGGGCAAATCATTCATGAGGTTTTATGAAATAAACAATGAAGAAATTATCTTCATGACAATACTGCTTCAGATTCTGGAAGGTAATCAGCTTGCATTTTTTTTTTTCAGTAAATAAAAAAATTTAGTTTTGTGACTTTTTGCGTATTTGAAAGACACTGTTTAGGTATTCATTCGAAGAGGAAGGTCACATGGGAGAAAATGGTCTTTGATATGCCATGAGATTGTGTTTTGTCCAGTGCGTTTGTCTATAATTTAGGTGAGCACATTTACTTATATTCTCTGTATGAAAGAGGACAGGGCTTAAAAATAATTTTGTCCACATTATGCTTTCTTCTCTTTTAATGCTTAGTCATTTAGAAGGCAATTCTTGGAGAAGAAGCATAATATCTGAACATCTTCTGTTGCTATCATTAGGCAGATACTTTCCTACTAAATCCTAGTTATCAACATTATCCTGACATGATAACTTACAAACCAGTACTCTCATGAACATAGATGTGACATTGAATCTAGTAATTTATTAAAGGCATAATACATCAACTACATTACAAACTGGTAGTGAATATTACAATAATGCAAAGCTTATTTCTAAAATTAATAAATGTAATTCACCATGTTAACAGATCCAAGAAGAAAAACCTTATGTTCGCTTCAACAGGTACAGAAAACACAAATGAAAAAATGGAAAATTCATTCATGATAAAAAATTTTCAGCACACCAGGCATAAAGAATACTTCTGTAGCCTGAAATAGGAGATACCTCAAAAAAAGCAATAGCTGAAATCAAACTGAATATTGAAACACTGAATGTTCTCCTTAAGATTGGCAACAGTGAAAAGACGACCTTTCTCACTATTGCTATTCAACTACAAAAATGGAAGCTCAAGCCAGGACAATGAGACTCTAAATAAATAAATAAATAAATAAATAAAAAGTTTATATAGTGGAAAGAAATTGTCTTTATTAATTCATGACATGAAATATGTGGAAAAATTCCAAATAATATGTATGTATATATTTAAAAAAACTAGGGGATTTAGCAAAGTTGCAGGATACAAGGTCACTATACAGAAATCAATCATATTTTTATATACAATAAGCACATAAACAAATAGAATTTGAAATGCCAAAGGCAGAACCATTTGCAAAGGCATCAAATGAATGAAATACAGTACATAGGTAAAATTATAAGAGAATATTTGCAGGATTTTTATGTGCAAATCTATGAAACACTGAAGAAAGGAATCAACAAAAATCTAAACAAATGAAGAAATATACTATGGTCATGGAATGAGAGATTTACTACTGTTAAGTGTTAATTCTTTCCAAATTAACATAGCACGGGTCAGCAAACTATAAACTAGGGACCAAATCAGTTGTGGCCTATTTTTATATGAACCACAAGTTAAATTTTTTTTCTTTTTACCTTTTACAGTGCTATAAAAATTCAAAGAAGCATATATAGCAAGAGAATACATATAGCCTAGAACCTCAAATGTTTGTCTCTTGTCCTCCAGTAAATAAGCGTTCAATCTTGACTTACAGAGTCATTGAAATTGCAATCCAGCTACCAGCAGTCTCTATTATAGATACCAATAAGTTGACATTAAATTTTATATGGAATGGCAATGAACTAGAATAGCTACATTACCCAATTTTTACATAATATAAATATATTATAATTAAAACACTGTAATAATGACAAAAGGGTAGTTGGATCAATGGGGTAGTTGTAGAGTGTCCAGAAACTGACATGCACAAAAAGTAAACTAATTTTTGGCAAAGACACAAAAGCTTTTGTATAAAAAATAGCCTCTTCAAAAATGAATGCTAGAAAAATTAGACATTTATATATTACAAACTTAATCAATCAGCAAACCTCAATCCATACCTCACATCTTGTATAAAGATTAATTCAGGAAGGGAGCAGTGGCTCATGCCTGTAATCCCAGCACTTTGGGAGGCCGAGGCGGGAGGATCACCTGAGGTCAGGAATTCGAGACCAGCCTGGCTAACATGGCTAAATCCCATCTCTACTAAAAATACAAAAATTAGCTTGCATGGTGGTGCATGCTTATAGTCCCAGCTATTCGGGAGGCTGAGACAGGAGAATTACTTGAACCCAGGAGGTGGAGTTTGCAGTGAGCTGAGATCAAGTGACTGCACTCCAGCCTGAGCCACAGAGTAAGGCTCTGTTTCAAAGAAAACAAAATTAATTCAAAGTGGATTATAAAGCTAAAAGTAAAAATAAACATAAAATTTCTAGGAGAAAACTTAGGAAAAAATCTTTGTTACCTTAGGCTACTCAAAGAGTTACTTATAGCATTAAAGCACAATCCAGGCAGGTATGGTGGCTCAACCTATAATCCCAGCACTTTGGGAGGCTGAGGCAGGCGGATCACTTGAGGTCAGGAGTTTGTGACCAGCCTGGCCAGCCTTGTGAAACTCCCTCTCTACTAAAAATACAAAAAATTAGCTGGGCAAAAGGGGTGTGGTGGCATGCCCTTTTAGTCTCAGCTACTCCTAAGGCTGAGACATGAGAATTGCTTGAATCTCAGAGGTGGAGATTGCAGTGAGCCGAGATCCCGGATCACAGCATTGCACTCCAGCCTGGGAAACACAGTTATACCTTGTCACCAAAAAAAAAAAAAAAAAAAACTTTCCTGGTAAAACAGCTGCCAAGATAATTTTTTCAAAGCCAGAGATCTGGAGAAAATAATTTGCAAAGGCTTATAGTTAGGCTATTTAAAATTTTTGTACTTCAACAACGTAAATACAAAAAAATGCAGTAAAAATTGAACAAATATATAAAATTAATGTCTCACCAAAACAAAAGTTGACAAACATGCAAAAAATGCTTAACTTTACTGATTAGGAGGAAGTAAATGAAAGTAAAATATCATACACCTAAATACCTATTAGAATATATTTTTTAAAAAAAACCTCATAGTATGGAACGCTAGCTAGTATGCTATGCAACAAGACTTTCATAGATTTCTGGTGTAAATATCAAATGTTACAGTTGATACGGAAGTGGGACAGAGACGTGCTGGGTAGAGGAGGTCATGGTTCCTGGCTAGGCCTTCACCCTGGGCCTGTCCTCATGGATTAATGTGAGGACAAGCATTTCTTTTTTAGGTCCAAATGTTGCATTTCCCAAGATCACCTTGGCCTGCCACGCCCGTATCCTGTGCTTATAAAAATCCTAAGACCCTAGCAGGTGGACACACAAGTGGAAGTGAGCTTGTGTGCTGAGTGGAACACATCGGCAGAAGAACACACAAGGAGATAGACAAGTGGGGCATGCTGGTGGAAGAGCACGCCGACAGATGCTGGCAGCCCAGCAGGTGGAATGAGGCAGTATTTGGCTGGGGTGGTTGGAGGTGACCCTGGGCCACTGAGCACCCAGCTTCAGGGGAAAACCACTTTCTCACTCATCCCCTTCTAGCTCCCACAACTGCTGAGAGCTATTTCCACTCAATTGAACCTTGCACTCATTCTCCAAGCCCACATGTAATCCAGTTCTTGTGCCTGGTACACCAAGGCTCTTGCCAGGATACAAAAAACTCTCTGTCCTTGCAATAAGGCAGGGGATCTAACTGACCCTGTGTTAGCTCAATTAGAGCCACCTATGGATGGCTAAACTAAAAGAGCACCCTGTGACACACGCCCGCTGGTGCTTCAGCTGTAAACATTCAACCCTAGACACAGACATGGGATGGGAGCCACACAAGCTGCCCATTTGCATGCTCCTAGCAGAGGTTTGAGAAGTGGGGCACCTGAGAATTAAGACACACTCCCATCGCACTCCCTGCGAGAGGGATTAAGGGAACCTTTCCTATTTCACAGTCACTTCAATAGACAGTTTGATAGTTTCTCACAAAACACCAACATACACTTAAAATATAACCAGCAATTTCACTCTAAGGTAATCTAAAATGTATGTTCATACAAAAACCCTTTAAAACAATGTTTATAGAAGTTTTAATATCACCAGACACTGGAAACAATCCAGCAGTCCTTCAACAGGTAAATGGATAAACACCTAAAATGCATCCATAAGATAAAAGATAAAACCTGCTCATAAATAAAAAGAAAAATACTCTTTTGATTTATACAACCACATAAATAAATGCTAAATGCATTTTACTTGGTTAAAAAGAAGCCAGACTCCAAAGACCAGTATTTCATGATTCCATCTAAATGACTTTTTACTTGGTTAAAAAGAAGCCAGACTCCAAAGACTAATATTTCATGATTCCATTTATATGCCCAGAAAAGAAACATTTTAGGACCAGAAAACAAATCAGTGGTTGCCAGGGATAGAGTGTGGAGGGAAAGGTTTTGACCAAAAAGGGGTCACAAGAGAATACTTAGGGAGCTGTATATATAACTATGGTGGTAGCTCCCATAATTCCCATATGGAGATAATTGAATCATGGGGGCAGTTTCCCTCACACTGTTTTCATGGTAGTGAATAAGTCTCACCAGGTCTGATGGTTTTATAAAGGGCTTTCCCTTTCACTTGGCTCTCATTCTGTCCTTCCAGCTGCCATGTAAGATGTGCCTTTCATCTTCCACCATGATTGTGAGGCCTCCCCAGCCATATGGAACTGTGAGTCCACTAAACCTCTTTTTCTTTTTAAAGTACCCAGTCTCGGTTATGTCTTTATCAGCAGTGTGAAAATGGACAAATACAATGTATATATATTTATACATATAAAATTGAATAAGTAAGTAAACTGAAGAATAAAATATACCTTTCCTCCACAAAACCATTTCAATTAATAAATGTATAAATACATTAAAATGAGGACATTTCAGCAGTGCCATTGCAATGTTACAATTTCAGTTTTTGCAGATAAAATTTTCTAATGGATTCCAAAATTGGCAAGTGAAAATTTGAACGAGACATGTTTTTACATATTCTGAAAGTAGCTACCTCAGGTTATTTACTTATTGATTTCAAAGGTATGTGTAGTAACTCGGCAGTGGTGAAACCCAGCAGACATGATGCTTATACAAATAATGAAGGTTAACAATAATAAGATATAGCAACATCATGTTCTCTTGACAAGAGAAGGGCCCAAGAAGACAAAGCTTTAATCTAATCATGAGACCAAATCTGACAAACTAAAATTGAATAATATTCTATAAAATAATTAACTGGCTGGGCGTGATGGCTTACTTCTGTAATCCCAGCACTTTGGAAGGCCAAGGTGGATGGATTACAAGGTCAGGAGTTCGAGACCAGCCTGTTCAACATAATGAAACCCCATCTCTACTCAAAATACAGAAATTAGCCAGGTATGGTAGCAAGCCTTGTAATCCTTGCTACTTAGGAGGCTGATGCAGGAGAATCGCTTCAACCCAGGAGGCTGAGGTTGCAGTGAGTACTCCAGCTTGGGTGACAGAATGAGACTCTGTCTCAAAAAAATAAATAAATAAAAATAAAAAGTAAAATAATTAACCAATTCTCTGGAAAAGTGTGAAAATCATAAAAGAAAAAAAAGACCAAGGAACTGTCACAGGTCAAAGGAGACTAAGAAGACATGACATCTAAATATAGTTTTCCTTTGGTGTTAATGGGGGATTGGCTCTGGGGACCCCAAAGATATGAAAATTTGCAGATGTTCAAGTTCCTGATATTAAACAGAGTGATATTTGCATACAACCAATGCACATTCTCTCACATATTTTAAATCAGATCTAAATAATTTGTAATATCTAGCACAATGTAAATGGTCTGTAAATAGTTGTTATAAGGTATTGGTTTTTTATTTGGAATTTTTATTATTGTATTGCTATTTTTCATTTTTTTCATCTAAATTTTTTTGACTTGCAGTTGATTGAATCTATTAATGAGGAACCCATGGATACAGAGAATTGACTGTACAATGTATGATTCCTGATTGGATAATTTAATGTAAAAAGACATTCACTTTTTAAATAACATAAAATCTGAATAAAATCTCTACATCAGTTACTGGTATTGTATCAAATGTAATTTTTAAGTTTTGATAATTGTATCAAGGTTATGGAACTATTAGCACTAGGAAAACCTAGATGAAGGCAATCGAGGGATTCTCTGTATTATTCTTATAATTTTTCTTAAGGTCTAAAATTATTTGAAAATGAAATGTTTAAAGTATATATTTTGTAAACTCAATAGAGTAATAAATATATTAGATTCACTACTTATATGAGTCTGTGAGCATATTTCCAACATGAAATACATTATATTATGATACATGTCTGCTTTTTGTTACTATCCCTCACTAAAATAAGAAATCTTTGAGGGTTATGGAGGTGTTTGTCATTTCATATCAAATAAACAGATGGATTAACAACTAAGTAAATGATTAAATTGATGCTTGTGCAAGAATCTAAATTTTCTTTGACAGCTGTAATAATTTTAGTAGTCTAGAAAAAAATAATTCTAAACAATCAAGTGTTAATGTAATTACAGGGTCTACATTTTCTTATTTATTCTGGCTATACAACATAACTACTATACTGCTGATTAAAGAAGGCTCCTCTGTAATAGAAGTTTAAACAGAGTTTTAAATGGAAGAGCAAAATGTATTTGTCAGTGAGTAAAAGAGAAAATAAACTCTGTCAAGCCTACCTGATTAGCTGGATCAGCCTAGTAATCAGTGGGGGTGACATGTCAGATTAATCCAGAGAACTCTTGAAAGGAAGATTCACTGTCTTCTTGTCCTGGAGACAAGAAAATGTCTAGTGGGTGGCAATAACAAACGTGAATAATAATTTAAATTGCAGTAATTTTTTTTGTGAATTAAAATTTTTTTGTAAACAAAATGGTCATTTTATCATGCAGCTAAATGCCCTGTCACAGAGTTTTTTTAAAACACCAGTCTGGGCTTATAAGTGAGAGCTGAACAATGAGAACACATGGACACAGGGAGGGGAACATCACACACTGGGGCCTGTGGGAGGGGTAGAGTGGAAGGAGGGAGAGCATTAGGAAAAACAGCAAATGCAGGCGGGGCTTAGTACCTAGATGATGTGTTGATGGGTGTAGCAACCACCATGGCACACATTTACCTATGTAACAAACCTGCACATCCGACACATGTTCCCCACAATATCTATCTGTCTGTCTATCTATCTATCTATCTATCTATCTATCTATCTATCTATCTATCATCTACCTATCTATATCTCTCCACAAACTTGGTTTGTAGATATTTCTTGATTCCCTTAGTTCTTAGCCAGTTGCCAATTAAACCTTTTTTTAATACCTTAAACTGAAAGTCTGCTTACGGTAAACATTCTCATACCAAAGAAATGATGTTTAATATTTTTTTGTTGGCCAGGCACAGTGGCTCACACCTGTAATCCCAGCACTTTGGGAGGCCAAGGCAAGTGGATCTCTTGTGCCCAGGAGTTGGAGACCAGCCTGGGCAACATGATGAAACCCTGTCTTTACACAAATATTAAAAAGTTAGATAGGTGTGGTGGTGCACTCCAGTAGTTTCAGCTACAGGAGGTGGAGGATCGCTTGAGCCTGGGAGAGAGAGGCTTCAGTGGCTTGAGACTGCACCACTGAGATTGCTTTGAGACAGCGAGACTCTGTCTCAAAAAATCAAAAAGTGATTTGTTAAATATGGATCCATTGACATTTTGTCTAATTATAGAAAGATGGAATATTTTTACACTTGGATAGTAAACATGAATAAATTGAGAACAAAATATGGACACAGACCACTTTTTTAGCTTAGTAAACACTACAATGTAACATTTTTAAATGTATGTATATACTATACATGTATATATATATGCATGCGTACATATACATATACACACAAAATTTTTCTGCACACTTGATAAAGAACTGTAAATGTTTGAGTAACCTATAACTTTCTCAATGGGATATATCTATTAAGTAATTTTCTGAATGGAGTTTCTTCAGAAGGTATAGTATGTTAATTGAAGGCATTCAATCATTACTTAGTCTATAAACATGGATATAAATATATCTATGCACATATATTTATTCATTATAATTTTGTATTCCATATGTAATATAATTACATAATTACTTTTGATATGTACTGTATTTCATATAAAATACATTAATATGGAGAATGAAAAGATGAAGGAAAAATGTACACAGAGACAGAGACTGAAGCTACTGAATGTGAAGGTAAAGAAGAATATGTGATTAACCTGGACAAAAAATTATAAGTCAAGTGGAAATAAGAGTTAAACTGGTCTTCTTTAAGAGGCTATTGCCAACTATATCAACCTTTTTTTGAAATGCTGTCCTTTGGGGGATACTGGAGAGATGAGACGCTATCACACCCAACAGTCAATGCCTACAACTTGACCAAGATGAATATTGAGGTCACTTATTTATTTATAAAATCAATATTTTATAACAAGTCCCTATTTTTCTATCTTTCACTTGTCTGTTGAGCCTTGTATAAAATACACTCAAAGTTCAGAGCAGCATATATACTTCAGATAACCCATTATAAGAATTAGATTTAAGGAGAGGGCTACCTCAAATAATTTCATGAAATTTTAATCAAAATAATTTATTTTTTATAGATGTATTACCTCTTCTGATAAAGAACTAAAAGAACCCTGAAGCTAATGATCCGTAATTAAATCTATAAACAATTTCATTCTCTCTTGCAAAATAAGCCAATATTCTTTTTAAAGTTTGAGATAGTAAGTTCACAAATGTGAGGAAATAATAAACTAATATTGTACAACATACTTAGTTGAATGTGTTAATACTGCCTTAAATTTGTTTGTTCAATTACCCCTTTGGTTTGCCTTTGGTTTATTATTAATATCTCACTATCTTTCCTGGTCAGTGTTTAATACAATCTTATTCAAGGGCACTTGCAGCAAGCAGACCAATTAGGTATGCAATGTCCTGAGCTATAATCCAATACAGCAACCACTTTAAGGCAGTTTTTATGAAACCAAAAAAATAAAAACGGACTAGCTCTTAACTGTGGCCAAGTAATATTGTTGATCCTGTGTTTATTAATTATGTATTAAGTACTTCTTCTGAACATAGCATTATGTTATGCAATGTTGCTTTGTGCAAATGAATAATAACTTAATTCCAGTTCTCAAAGTGCTCATGGTTTAAAAGGGAAGACGTGAAATAGATTCAGCTAACACTGCCCAGCTGAAGGTGATAAGAACCTAAAGGGAGGAAGGCACAAAATGCAGAGAGAGTTGAAGAGAAAGGTGTCCTTGCCCTACAAGAAAGAATGAAGACTCTGCAAAGAAGTGATATTCAAATTGATGAATGAGTACGATTTGGTGGAATAGGCACAGGAAAATCACATTCCAGCTCTAGTAGCATGCATTAATAAAGAATCAAAGTTGGCAAATATTTTAGAGTAGTCCATGAGCTTCAGCTAGAGTATTTATATAGAGCTCAGTGGGCTTGGGCCAGATGTTATGAGACTATGAATGCCAAACTGAAAGGTCAGTATTTTACTTAGAATCTATGTACAAAATGGTAAACAGAGATAAAATTATTATTCTTATACCAATATTAGCATATGAATATTCTCTAAGCATCTCATTATGAAGGAGAAAATGTATAAAAGTCAAAAACATATTTATTTTCTATGAGAAAATGTTCTAATCAGTTGATATTAATTTATAATAAGTAATGTGACATATAATTGCTTGAGATTCTTTGTAACTTATTTGAAAATGTTTATTTATGTAGCCATTTAATGCACTTCCACTTTAGTAATCCAGTAATTTTATTTTTGTGTTTTAAAAATGATTTATGTATCCAGATATAGAGAAGTATATAAAGGTTGATTCCAGTGATCCATTTTCTTTTCTCATGTCTTCATGCTCATATTACCTTAAGACATCTAAGCTGTTGTCATCAGCTGGTAACATTCACTCACACATAACACAGAAACTTAGTTTTTGATGGGATTGTTTGTTTTTTTCTTGTAAATTCTTTTAAGTTCTTTGTAGGTTCTGGATATTAGCTCTTTGTCAGATGGATAGATTGGAAAAATTTTCTCCCATTCTGTAGTTTGCCTGTTCACTCTGATGATAGTTTCTCTTTCTGTGCCAAAACTCTTTAGTTTAAGTAGATCCCATTTGTCAATTTTGGCTTTTGTTGCCATTGCTGTTGATGTTTACTCATGAAGTCTTTGCCCATGCCTGTGTCCTGAATGGCATTGCCTATGTTTTCTTCTATGGGTTTTTATGGTGTTAGGTGTTATGTTGATGTCTTTAATCCATCTTGAGTTAATTTTTGTATAAGGTGTAAGGAAGGGGTCGAGTTTGATGGGTGCAGCAAACCACCATGGCACGTGTATACCTATTTAAGAAACCTGTACATTATGCACACGTATCCCCGAAATTGAAGTATAATTTTAAAAAGAATATAAGTATCAACGAAACAGAACCTCAGGAGGGAATGCAGAAATATGTCTCACAACCTTACATCGTTTAAATTCTGGGAGTGCCACGGCATAATCCACTCTTCACTGAGATAAATGTGAACGAGTAGAGCAAGAGCAAAGGGATGTGGGCACCTACCACAGCATCTGTTGTTAAATTTGCTCAGCTCAACCTTCAAACCTTCAGTGTGAAACTTGACCTTGCTGGAAGGGGGTTTCTTTTGGAAATAAATGAAGTGACATATGTGAGGAGTGTAAGGCATAGATTATATTGTTAACATTTTCTCTGAGCTTTTACATAACGTGTGCATAACTTTGATATACACTAATGTATACTGATTGCATGCACTGGATTGTGAGTTTAACAAAAAAGGACCACATTTCATTTTTATTTTCAGTTCTCCAGGGTAAAATTCAAAATAACGTCAGGTCTGGTAGAGTCCACTTAGAAGAGGCACTGTAACAGTTACATGGAGGCTCCTGCTGGACCATGCATCAATTCTTCAGCTGCTGACTTACGTGAGGACAGGTGAGGGGGCTCCACACAGGTTGGGAGATGACAGCACACTTAGGGAGTCATGGCAATGATCTATTTATTAGCTCTAGAATGTTAAATAGAAGAAAGCTATTTGCTTTTCTATTCACAGGTCATAAAGAGATCAACTGAGAGTATGAATCGGTAGCCATTTGATTATATCTTAAAACTCATATACTATAAATGACTACTTCATCATGCATTGGTGAGCTAGCTGAGCAGGTGGACTGACAAGAAGCAATATGGAAAGGTGTATTCCACTTTAGCCAGTAGAACTGCTGGAAAGAGAAGTAGAGAATGATATGAGCTTCTTGCTAATTCTAACAGGTTATGAAATAAAACTTTAAATTTATTACTGGTGAAGTAAGTCCTCTTCTATTAAAAATATATAAAGACATATTCCAAGGGTGCATATAGTCCTGGATTGTGTCTTTACTTATTTTTAAAAATTATTTTGATGATAGTTGTCTTAGCTTGGGCTGTTATAACAAGATACCATTGGCTTGATAGTTTATTCAACATTTCTTTATTCTCACAGTTTTGAAGGCTGGGAAGTCTAAGATCAAGGTTTAGGCCAATTTAGTTTTGGTTGGAGCCTTCATTCTGGCTTGCAGACAAACTGCTGCCTTCTTACTGTGTCCTCACATTGTGACAGGAGAGTAAGTGCTGGTCTTTTTTCCTGTTGTTATGAAAACATTAATCCATCATGGAAACCCTATCCTCATGAACCGATCTAAACCTAATTAGCTTCCCATAGTCCATCTCCAAATACTATCACAATTGTGGTTAGGGTTTCAATATGTGAATTTGGGGAGGATGCAAACATTTGGTCCATCAATAGGAAAGGGGATCTGGGTGTCAGTCATAGATGGATTTGTTAGTTTTATGTTTGCAGGTAGGACCAGCAGTCGAGGCCATAGTTATATATATTAAATTGTGCATTTACAGCAAGATGAAGTTTTAAAAGGATGAACATCATGCAAAGTTTAGGAAAAAAAGGAAAGTAATGTATTTTATTCTTGTCTTACTAAATGGATTTTTCTTTCCTTCCAACCTTCTCACTTCATATTAGAGTTCATTACCCTAGAACTGGCAGTAGTGTCTTATGGATAGTCATTCTTTAAATACATGCTACCTCAAAATAAACGTCTTAATTATTTAATAAATGAATACCCAAGAGATTAAGAAGCAATCGTTAATCACACACAGGGCCAATATAGGAGAAATAGAAGAGAAAAGAAGAAAGTCATGAAAAAAGGGGAAGGATAAAAGGAAGAAGAAAAAAGAAGACAAAAACAAAGAATTAAATAAAGTATTTAAGATAATTTGAATTTTAATCAAAATTTGATGACCATACTACAAACAATAGGAAAAAGATACTATAGTAAATATTGAGTCAGTCCCAAAAGACATTGTATGCTATTTTTAATATTTGTGTTCTTAAAAGAATAGAGATTAATGATTATCTAATACACATAGTTGTGGAGAAAAAAAGTAAAACCAATAAGCAGAGATAAAAAGAAGCAGTATTTAAGCTGGAGAAATCAACACTGATTATTAAATATAACCTTTTTCCCCAAAGCTGTAAAAAGAAACATTGACCTGCACTAATCACAGTGCATTTTTTTTTTCACTTTTGCAAGTACACTTTGGCAAGGGTTTGTAAAACAAAACCCTCAATGTCACTTACAATATTCTTGAGTACATTTCAGTTTCAATCACAACTTCAGCTACTAATCTTAATATCATTCAAAACAGGTAATGGCTGAACAGGGTAATTCAGGATGAACAGTAAAGATAAATACAATTAAAAATGTGTAACTTTTAATCCTTCATTCATTCATTCATCAAAGTCTTGCTAAGTTCCTATTTACTCACTAGAGCTAGAAATTTTAAAAGACATAACAGAGGAAGACAAGTTGGATACTTTCATTGGGGAAGTTTATATTACTTGTAAATAATGTGGCACTGAATAAAGGGGCATTTGAGACTCAGTGTCATTCTGGGAAATCTGTGAACACTAGTCCCAGCTGTGTAAAAGAATGCTTATTAACATGCATATCTGTAAAATGCTGCATGCCAAGGGAGTTAGGTCTCTAGCAAGCTTAATTCCAAGCCAGGTGAGAAATAACATTTAGACTAAGAGGACTGATATAAGATGTTGTGAAGCATAGGGGAACTCTGATCCAAAGATTCTTTAATTCACAACAAAGAGAGGAGCTCCCACTCAAGAAGGCTCCACTAGAATGGGAAACATAGTTAATAAAGGACAGGAAAATTAGCCTAACAAGAAAAGAAGACAAAACCCTTTTAGATTGTGGATCAAATATATTCTATTTAAGGGAATAAACTTCTGTTAGGCAAGTGGGTGTTGAACAATGAGAACACATGGACACGGGGAGGGGAATATCACACACTGGGGCCTGTCAGAGGGTGGGGGACTAGTTAAGGGATAGCAGAGGGTTGGGGGACATGGAGGGATAGCATTAGGAGAAATACCTAATGTAGGTGATGGGGTGATGAATGCAGCAAACCACCATGGCACATGTATAACCGTGTAACAAACTACATTCTGCACATGTATCCCAGAACTTAAAGTATAATGAATAAATAAAAATATAACAACACTTATCTTTAGTTTTTAAATATTATATGTTTGTAGGCCTAGAACTTGACTTGATAACTCATTTGGGATATTAAATTTTGTGATTTTTATATGCCTATTTATTATTTATTTCAGAAAATGAATTAAGGATATTTTAACACTGCATTATAGGAAAACCTGACAAAGTCATTAAGAGAAGTTTTTTAAGGAGATTCTTGAGTTAGTACTAGCAATACAAATAAACCAAATAATCACCAGAAAATGTTTACAAGTGCCTTTTCTAGACTGGTCAATGTGCTGCATCTTGTAAGCAGAGAAATGAAGTAAAAGTGTACCCCAGCCCTCAAGTTTTTAGCAATTTAGTAGTTGAGAAGGTGATAATATAATGTTGATTTGAAAACTATTTAGCATTCAACTCAGTTTTTCTGACAACTAAACAAAAAATTGAAAAAAAAAAGCAGATGCTGAAGTTAACAAAAGATATAAAAATGGCACTGAAAAAATTCCATTGGATCTAGGATTTGCAGGATGAACAGGGTGTAGGTAATAAAATGCACAAAGTCAAGAGCAACTGATATTGCAAGAACTCTTGAGACCATTCTACATGAGGTGGAAATTTATTTCATGTTTCACTTTTTTTAAAATCTTTTTCCATTACCGTACAATACCTAGCCATGTACAGAGACAATACAAGTAAATGGAAAAACATTCCATGTTCATGGAGTGAAAGAATTAGTATAGTTAAGGTGACCATACTCATAAAAGCAATTTACAGAATTGGAAGTCAGAATTTATCACAAAAACATGATTTTGTCAATTAGAACCCTTATTCGATCTGTAAATATAAGATCATACTACCCTGTTGTAACAATGCAGTAGGAATATGTAGAGAGAAAGCTAGCAAGTTCCTTCTCTCCCCTCAAAAGAAACCCACAGAATGTTAAATATTTAATATCAATCCTTCCATATCTGTCTTTGCTAAAATTTGAGAATATACATATATTAAAATAAAAATATATTATTCACTTCTGTTTTTATATACAAATAAAATTATATATATTACACAATAATGATTTTTACTTAATAATATATAATGGGTAAAATTTCAGATTATATATAAATATGGATTTTTAAGAAAATTTGCATGATAGTCTTTTGAACATAAATTATTCAATTATTATCCTACTGATGAACATCAATCTATTTCTAGTTTTTGTCATTGTACTGCATATAAATATATATATATGTGTGTGCATGTGTGTGTGTGTGTGTGTGTGTGTGCATGCACATATTTTTTTTCCAGTAACAATGGTACTAGGGAAGAAGGGTGTACTCTGTTTTCCTTTTCTTTATTAAATTATATAACACTTCCAGAAAGTTGTCAACAATTCACATTCCAAATAGGTAATTCTTTTACACAATTGCCATCAAAAACATTATCAATATTGTTTGATTTGTATTAATGTAATAGGATGGTCAACAATGCATACACTTCTTTCTGTTATTGAATCCAATAGTTTTTTGAACTTCATTGACCATTGAATTTCCTTTTTTATGAATTGCTTATTCAGAATCTTTACTAATTTTCATTAATTTAACTATTAATTATTACTTAACTATTTGTAAAAGCTATTAGTGTATTAGCTTTTCATCATATCTCATTTATTTTTATGAGTTCTTTTTAATGTATTTCACACATGTGTGATTTTCGGTGATTCTGTTGCCAAAACATCAGGGGTTCAATCTAGGTCCTACTGCTTGCCACAGAGAAAACCAATCACTGAGACAATGATTATTGCCAATGAGGAAGGCTTTCATCAGGTGCTGCAGCTGAGGAGGTGGGAAATCTGCCTTAAACCCATTTATCTGACCACAAAAATCAGGGGTTTATATAGACAGGAAGAAAGTGTGTAAAAAAACAGGAACTAGGGAGGAGCAAGGAAGCAATCATGATGAATGAGGGTTCTGACATCTTATTGTCTAGATGTGGTCATCTGGATAGTGCCAGTTCTTTGACAATTATTATTTTTTTTGAGAGGCCTAGGTCTCTTTCCCTGAGGAAAGAACTCAGATAAAACATAAGTTTCAAGCTTTAAGATCAGAAGGGTCAATTTCTATGTTTATTCAAAAAAACTGTCTATGGAACTATTGGGGTGATTTCAATTCTTCTATCATAAGAAAAAATGTATATAAACATTTGCCCTTTTTTTACTCTCATGATTTAATGTTTACCCTGCTTTCTGTGGCTTGCATTTTACCTTTTTTTGCTAAAAAAGATCTTCCCCGTCCAATTATTTATAAATATCATATAAAGTTTATAGATAGATATATTAATGGGGCTGATTGAGGAGTATTAACTATACTGGTTTATGTTTAAGAATGCACAACAATTCTTCCAAGCACAAAGTCAATGGAAAGGGTATTATATCAATCAGTGGTTACTGTGAGCCTACCTTAGGCTTTCAGTGTTGTACAATACGCAGTTTTTTTTTTCTCATGATTCTTTGTGTTAGCTGGGGTGTCTCTGTTTTAGTAGCCTGCAGCTGGCTGGTTAGTTGTGAACTGGTCCCTGCATTCTACCCAGGGTCAGGTGAAGCTGTTCTCGTGACAATGACCATGATATAAAAGGATAACCAGATGGCACAAGCACAGTCAAATTTCTACTTGAATTAGGTTTGTTAACATCTCCTTGCCCAAGCAGGTCAGTGGCTAATCCTCAAGTCAAGAGTTGAGGAAGAAAGTTTCACATTTACCGAAGAGATTTTGTGACAATGTGCCTGTATACAGGGTGAGAGGAAGAAATTGGTTCTATAATTCAATCTAAATCATACATACATACCTAACTAGATGAACATTCATTTATTTATATGTATAACTGTATATGAATATAAACTATAGTGGAACTGTTTAAATGTCAAACGCTTAATCAAAATTTTTATTCTCCAAACAGAAAACTCCTCTATAAAGACTGAAATTAGCACTTCTGCATGAAAAAGTGGAAATATCATATCTAATTTAAAGTAAGGCTCTTTGGAAAAGCTTTGCAAGAGAATTAACCATGTCTGTGCAACTGAAATAACTTCTCTGCACCAACTGTTACTTTATTCCACTTAGATTTTTCTTACAACAAAACTAATTTGATCTGTCTCTGTTAAATTATTTGTAATAGATAGAAACTATGCATCAACCAGGAATCCATACTGTGGTTTCCTGGCTTGTTTTTTCCTACCTAAGTCTGGTAGTATGATACTTCAACATTGTATTTATGATTCAATATATATAATTTGATCAAACTTTTTAAAAGTATATTTTACATTACAATTTATAATAGTATTTCATATTTGGGGAACACTTTTCTATAATAATATAACCTCAAAGTGTTTTCTATGTTTCAGACTGTTAGTTAAGCTTTTAAGTACTTAGGTTTCACTCTCTTTCTCTCTCTCTTGCTCTCTCTCTCTCATACACACTAATACACTACATTTGACCCAATAAGAACCACATTGATGAAAAAGAAAAAAAAAGGGAAGCAGCACAGGTTAAATGTTAGCTAAATAATCCATAGACCTTTTAAAATGTATCATCAAGTGACCAACACAGAGGTAACTAACTGGTGCCAAGAAAAATGCCTGAAGAGCTTGCCAAGGAGCCAGATGCTTCTACTGCTAAATTATCTCTTGCAGATTGGCACCGGCATTCTACAACTGGCACACCCACAGGTATCACTCACACTGCACCACCGTATGGTTTGAGCTAATTATTTAAAAATAGTTTACTTCTTATTCAAAAATGGATATTCTGCATAAATTAATTTTGCTCTCCTAAGGAATCAGTACCTTTTAAAAATAAGACATGAGAAAGATAATAACGTGTGAAAATAGACTCATTTAAACTAAATGGGATATTAGATTAAAATGCCAGCTTTTATATCACTGCTTGTATTTTTCCTTCACTGTCTTTTTGTTGAAAATTGGTTTACAGAATTCCAATGAGTGGGATAAAAATGAAAATGTAATTATTAGTTGATTAAAATATCAACATGCTGTGTATTGTTCAGTTAAGAAAACGAAACAAAACATGCTCTTTTTAATTTGAAGCCTATAAGTATTTTAGTACTGTATGGACATATCATGAGACATTTTTAACTTGAAGAAGTGAGTAGTCAATTGATTTGTGTATAATTGAAGATGCCATGATATATTTTTAACTCATTCTGACACTCTGCATTTCTCCAAGTAGCATTTTGAAGTCTGAAAATGCATGAAAATATTTTCCATCAAAGCCATTTAATTTAAGAAAAAAATCTCTGTGTATCAGGGCAAATTTAAACAATCACTTTACTTTCAAGCCTCTATGATGACTATGCTACTATTTTTCTAAATGTGTCAACAATCTTTCAAAATATTGGCTTTCATATTTATCTAAAGATAGAAAAAGTTATGTAATTCTTATTTTTATTTTAAGAAGATCTTATTTTGTCAGATATTATGGAACACTGTGTCAAGTGAGAAAAGGAGTTAGAAAGAACCAAAACATTATTTAAGGTTCATACAAAATAGAAGAGCTCAGATATTTTGCCATAATCATGCTTTTAATGTATTCAAAAATATTTTAGAGTGTAGGTGGCAAGTTTATTTTAGAGAAAATTTAGAGGAATGAAAGAGTTTAATAACCCACATAATAGCAGCTTGTGTTGGTGAAAACAATTGGGTTTTACACAGCTTAAAGAAATATGAAAGCTCATCAATTTAGTTTTTCCTCTAGGCTATTGAAAATTAAAGGCAGAGCTAATGCCAAATGTGTTCAAGAACATGCATATTAAAATAAAACACAAAAGAAAATTAGTTGCATTATTTACATGGTATTGTTACCATATTCCTATCATTATTTAGCAAGTATTTCTCATTAAGAGGCTTTAAGATGAGTAGTTAATCACACATATGTACAAAGAATAAAACAGTCTGCTATTTTCTTGCTTAGAGGATGCAGTAATTTTTGACATGTCAGCATATACCCAAGAACATAAATACATCTATTTGTGGGTGTACATATATATATGTCTACATAAAATCTGAATTTGCTAAGATACTATAAAACTGATTATATTATATATTGAAATTGATGGTTCTTATTTTATAAGGCTAATATACAAAATTACTTATATCACCTGGGAATTTATGTTTCACATGTAATTCATATGTAATATTTAACCAAAAATTAAACAGCATTATAACAAGGCATATTAAGGTTATATATATATAGACTCCACTAAAGAAACAGCTGCCACTGGAAAAACAAGTATAGAATTTGAAAAATTAAGATTACTATTAATGTAATGGGTATCAGATTTAAAGAGACTTTTAAAATAAGGACTATTTTTCTTAGCCAGACGGAAGACTTTTCCCCTGGGACCTTGTTTGCCAGGAAGAATACTGGGTGGGAAAATATCAGCAGCTGGCATGATAATGAGTCCACTTCACTGCAAATGAGTTCATTATTATTCCATTCCTGCAATCTTATGATTCACAGTGCATGCCATTTTTACAAAAATAAAAATATAGGTATTATATATAACTAAGCTGTCACAATCTACAAAACAACGTTTACAAACATAAGGAGCAAACTAGCAAACATATAAAAATAAAGCTAGATCATAAAGAAAAATACATGACTTAAATTCAAAACAGCCTTTTGTTTAAAAGAAAACAGTAAATAAAAAAGTAAATAAAAAAAAACAAATCTGTATGAATTTGCACTTTCCACAATTTGGATTCAACTTTGTTTTAACATTAAATCAACTACAGGCAAGAAAATAATATAGTTTTTTTTTTAGTGCAATTTATTGGCAATTATTATTAGTTGATGTGACAGAAAGACTTATGTTAGCATAACATAAAAAGTCAGTCCACTTATGTACAAACAATCATAATTGAAGCAGCAATTTTCCATGTCTGAAGGCTTCCTGACTTTAGCTTATCATGGACCAAAGTTTGAAAACACAGAATGGAAAAAAAAAAATCTTGAATTAGATGATACTGGACTTGGCAATGCAGAACTCCTTTAGGACAGGATAGTGGAAAAATAAACATCAGTACACTCACTCCTCACAGATTTGGAAATTTAACCCATATAAATAAAAGTTAAACAGATTAAAAATGATGTGAATATAAGACCTAAAATTTAATACCCTAGATTATAGGTACCATTTAAATTTTGTTCTGGATAACGTATGAAATATTTAGAACACTTTAAACAACATAACTTAGGTCTGTTTAAATTAAATCAGAATATGAGAAATATAATTTAAGACATCATATCCAACAAATGGGTATAATTTAGTAGTTAAAATCCTACTGAAAAATAGGGAAATGAGTTTAATTGAGAGGCTGTTGACTGATTTAAAAAAAAGTAAAAGTAAAATAAGTGAGCTTTTAAAATAATAAACTTACCAAATGCACAAAATCACTTATAAAATTTAGAAATTTTCTAAGTAGTATAATCTTTAACATTTTAAAGGAAATAAGAAATATGACAGGTTATTAAACTTGTGATCTTGAGAAAAGATAGGTGAGTTCCAGTGGGGAAAATAAATTGACTTCTGTAAGAATGATACAATGGACTTTGCAAACTTGAGCAGAAGGGTGGGAGGGAGATGAGGAATAAAATACTACAAATTGTGTGCAGTGTATACTTCTGAGTTGATGGGTGCACCAAAATCTCACAAATCACTACTAACAAACAGGTAACCTAATAGTACCTGTACCACAATAACTTATGGAAAAATAAAAGAAATAAAAGAGAAAGAACATAAATGGCTGCCCTTGTAAATTATCTTTAAATTAATTTTTTCAAGAAGTTTGGCGAATTAAATTAGCATCTGATTAACATTTTAGTGAAATTTAAAAATCTGTTAAAAATAAACTAAAACTGGTAAAATTTATATATTGAGTCTATAGAAAATAACGACTATAGTTAACCTAATTAAAGAAAATCAGAACATAGTATTAACACTATTGTTTAAAATCCAGTTACCCTCATTATATGGACATAAAATTATATTGGAAAATAATTGGTTCTGTTTCAATTTTTTTTAAAAAGTCAAGTCTTATGAGCATATCACAAAGTAAGATACGAGAATGAAGAAAACTACTAAGAAGTTATTCCCATGAGGATCAGGAGCTGCAATGTCTGTTTAGGCAACACTCAAGGGATGCAATTGGAGAGTAAGATAGCTCATAAGAAAAGCATAGAAAATGTGAGGATTTCAGAAAATATAACAGAAACAATAGTAGGTGAAACCGATGTATAGACAAATATTGATGTAAACATGCTGAAAACAGTAAGCAAAGTTGAACAGGTAATTGTCAACAGCGTATAAATAGTTAAACAATAAAAGGAAGGAGGAAGAGTAATTGCCTAGCATAAGATAGCTAAGACAGGTTTTAGAACATGCACATTTATTATATATGTATGTGTGTATAAATAATACATTCCAAATAATTGAGCTAGTCTTGTTTTACAATAGTATAAATGATTTCCAACTAATGAAATGTATTGTTTTATGGTACTCTAAAATTATTGCACATGGAAAATGACTTTCTAAAGCATGAGGAAACAACATTATTTTAAACTCACAAAGTATCATGGAATAAGGGTAAAAGTATTAGCTGTTTGTTTGCTCTTAACAAATGACATCATTTTGAAGGTCTGCACTTACAAGGTTTTCTCACTCTTGTACACAGAATCATGATTGCAATTGTCATTTGTACACTTTGAGTCTCATCATCATCTCCTGCTTCTGGTCCAAGTATCTAGTTTAAAAGTCTCTTGACATAATCTTTATCTAGAGTGCAATACCAAAAAAGGATCAGCAGGAAATGACTAAAACCTTATCATGGAGCCAGCTGAATAATTTTAACACACACACACACACACACACACACACACACACACACACACACACCACGTACACACACACAGCCTAATCTGTATGTATGCTTGAGAATTCATGGACCCCTTACTAAGGTCTGAAATAAGTTAAAGTATTTGATTATTATCTTCTATCACTTCTCTAAATTATTTTCTTTTTTCTTTCATGTCCCCTGCTTTGTAACAATAATTACGAATAATTTTATTTGCTTAGTAAGGCTAAGCAAATCCTTTAGAGAGAGATCAAGCAGTATCTGCCTAATTCTACATTCTGTACACTATATGCCCAGTTACTCCCCAGGCACACTGGCATATCTCTATATAGCTCTGCCACTCTGCACTCTGCACTGTCTCTCTGGGTGCACTTTATTCTTCACTACAGCCTGTCTTTGCCAGGCTGTAGTGGCTCAGGAAATCCTGGTGCAAAATAAAATTTTAGCATTTACTTGAACAACAAAAAAAGTATTTTATTTACAAAGAAGTATTGTTTAGGTGCATTCTGTGTAACATTGAATATTTTGCAACCTGGCTAGGCAGCCTGGTATTTTATGGTTGATTTGCTATCTACTATCATGTAAGTTGCAATACACCTCTAAAATGAGACTCTCTCTCTAATTTATTTTGTAAGGCATATACTTTAAACTTTTGAACCATATAACATCTAGTATATGATAATTTATGTGAAATACGTTTTAGTAAATTCTGGTATCATTTGAATTTGGAAATATGAAACTTTTTGCAAATATTTAAATTTATTTTATATATCCAAACACAACATATGTTATTGAAACACTTTGAATATCCCCATAGATTTTTTTTGCTGCGATGAGGGCTTTTCATCCAAATAACATTATTCTACTTAGAAAAACAAAAAGGAAGAGAAAATAAAATGAAAAGAAAAAAACCTTAATTACTAGAAAGAATATAGAAGTTGCAAGTTACATCTGCCAGTCACTTCATCTGTCAACAAAATCATATTGAGCAAGTATGTGAGCAAGACTGGAATGAAATTCACAAGGGTGCAAAATTGTTTCCTCCAACTGTTTTTTGGACTCAAGAGAGTAAATTCCTTCCAAACTGCAGGGGGGTAGCTTTTGATTGATGCAATTGTTTCTCCTCAGAATACATTTAATACTCAGGAAAATGACACATAGTAGCTATAAAAACCCTTTGATGATTTTAATTGTGTTTTGTAGAGTTTTACAGACCTCATCATTCTCTGAGTTTTTTGTTATTACATCCTTATATTGTTATTACTATTCAAACTCCATTTTGTCATTAGCTTTAAAATGCATATATCTTCAGGACCTCAGTCTTCCTCCATTGTAAATGTAAAATTTCAGCTTCTAACTACTCACAGATTCAATTACTTCCTGAGGTATTTTAAAATTACATAGAAATAGGCTTGCATGTGCCCAGGAACAAGGCAGTGCCCATAAGTCAGCTCCAGCCTTTTCTTAGAAATCCATTAACAACAAACAGGCTTTGGAAGGAGTCACCGACCACTGTCATCTATGGACACTCAGCCTCTCTGTAGCGGCACCAGCCTATGTTGTTTGTGTTGGAAGCAGTGCAGAAGTAAGGAACGCAGAACACGGTTCTCAAAGTGAGTTTGTACTTTCTCAGGTTGGTCTTGAGGCATTATAGCATAGCCTTAGAGTGTCACCGACTTTATGTAAACATGATCCCCACCCCTTCACCTGCACCTCTCTCTGCAGGAGTCAGCCTGAATGGCCTCTGAAACAGCTGAGTCACAACCTCCTTCACATCATCCCATTCCCTATCTCCACAATTTTCCCTAATGCGACTGCATGCAATCATCTCAGAGCCTTCACTCCACCAAGAATACACGAATGCATAAACACCCACACTTAACAGTTAATGCAGTTAGGAGATAGGATATTGTTGCTACTTTCAGTGTTCAGCATTGTTTGGACTATGTGGATTATACCACCACATAGTTTCATACACCACCACATAGTTTATTATGTGTAATAAAAGAGAGGGACAGACACTGTCGTCTCTGAATGATGTGTTTAAATACAGTGTAGAAGGAATTATATCATCTGGGTGCCTTAAATCATGGAAGAATTGATTCAGGACCCAGTTAGGATTTGTTTGCTTTGTACATAGGTATTTGGGATGTTTGTTTCAAATAATGGGACCCAAAACTCAATTAAATTTTGAAATCAGCATAGGAACGTGGACTGATTAGTGACACAGTTATCTGATTGACATGATATTGGAGAGAGTTAGAGGACATTTGTCTCAAAATCAGCTGTAAATGAGATTGAGAGTTAACTCAAAATATAAATTTTAGTTAAAAATATATTTGCTAAAATAATGATAAATTTAATTTAAGGAATGCAAAAAATCATCTCAAAGAGCATGACTAGTTATGGAGTAAGAAAGATAAATATAGAATTTTATCCAAAAGAAGTAAAAAAGTCTATATTTTATACAATCTGTTTACATTAAAGTACAGATTCATATAAATTATAAATGTACATTATGTCTATTGTTGCTTAGGGAGGGAAGGAAAAAAATTGTTCTAAAAGTTTTGAGCTGATTGACTCCATTGTTTAAAATAATTTTTTGTCAAAAAGAGAGAGAAGTGTTAATAAGAAGCAAAAGAAGATACTTTTCTCATAAAATTATTAATATAATTTTTGTATGAATAATATGTATTGTATTTTGATTGTTTATAATTTATCAGTGTATTTTAGTAACAAATAATCTCAATTGTAGAAATATGGCAAACTGAATGAATCACAGAAAAACTATTGTGATAAGATGAATTTTCTGATTAATAGGCAGCCATCCTAAAGTAATATTCACATGCAGTAACAGAAATTAAACTAAGTTATAAAAGTGGTTTATTCATATGCACAAAATCTGGAAAATTATATAGAAAGTGTTTTAAATCTGATAGTGAGTTTAAATCTAACACCAAAACCCAATAACCAAATGTAAAGAATTAAATGGAACTTTCTATACAGAGACACTGGAATATTCAACAAGAAATGTGAGACTTTGATTCAATTAATAAGGACAACAACAATAATAAAAAAATTAGGAATAAACTCAATTGGACACTAAAAATTATAAAACATTGAAGAAGTTAATTAAAGAAAACAAAGGCAAATGAAACTGCATCTCATCTTCACAGACTGGAAAAATTAGTATTGTTAAAATGTTATGCTATCCAAAGTGATCTATGGAGTCAATTCAGTGTCATTTCTAAAAATCTCAATGATATCTTTTACAAAAATAGGAAAAGAATCTTAAAACTCATTTGGAATCATGGAGAATCAAAGTAGCCCAAACAATCTTGAGAAAAAAAATAATAACAACAACAAAAAACTGGATGCATCACATTTGTTGATTTCAAAATGTTTTACAAAGCTACAATAATCAAAACAGTATGGTATTGACATAAAAGCAGATATATAAACCAAAGAAACATAGTTGAGAGCCCAGAATATATCTATGCATCTTTGACCAATATATCAAAAACACACAAAGGAAAAATTATGGTCTCTTAAAATTGAATCCTCATCTACATAATATACAAATATCACCTCAAAATGTATGAAATATTTAACACCTGAAACTATAAAACTCCCAGAAGATAACACAGGGAAAAGGCTTCTCAACATTGATCTTAACCACTATATTTTAGATATGATCCCCAAAACACAGACAATAAAAGCCAAAAGATAGCCAAATGTGATTGCATCAAACTAAAAAGCTTCTGCACAGCAAAGAAAACAATCAAGAGTAAAATAAACACCTTGAAAGAAAATATTTTCAAACCATATATCTGACAAGGGGTTGATAACCAATATACATGGGAAATTAATACAACTCCATAGCAAAAACAACAACAAAAAAGATCAGTTATAAAACAGGCAAAGAATTTGAATAGAAATTTTTCAAAAGAAGACATACAAATGGTCACCAGACAAATGAAAACCATGCTCATCATTCAGTAATCATAAGTGAAATGCAAATCAAAGCCACAATGTCTTCTTTGGATGGTTATCAGAAGGACAATAGATAACAAGTGTTGATGGAGATGCCAAGAAAAGGGAACACTGGCACACGGTTGTTTGAAATGTAAATTTCTACAACCATTATGGAAACATGTATGAAATTTCCTCAGAAAGTTAAAAATAGAACTACCATTATGATCCAGCAATCCCACTTCTGTGTATATATAAAAAGGAAATAAAATCAGTATGCTAAAGAGATGTCTGCACTCCCATATTCCTTGCAAAATAATTCACAGTAGACAAGATATGAAATCAATATGAGTGCATGAGCAGTTGAATGAAGAAAGAACCTGCAGCATATACCCATGATAGCAAACTATGCAGCTTCAAAAAAAAAAAAAAGGCAGTCGTGTCATTTGCAACAATATGCATGAACTTGGAACATATTATGCAAAGTGAAATAAGCAAGAAAGGAAGACAATCACTGCATGATCTTACTTATAGGTAGAATTTAAAATAAATCAAATTCGTGGAAACAGGAAATAGATTGACGGTTATGGGGTTCTGGGGAAAGGGGGTAATGGAGAGATGTTGGTCAAAAGGTATGTGGTCAGTTATGCCCTATGAATAATTTCTAGAGATCTAGAATATACAACAATTTGACATAGTTTACAATATTGCATCTTATACTCAAAATGTGCTGAAGGAGTTTATCTTAAGTGTTCTCGGCACAAAAAAAGTAAAAGAAAACTGAAACTGTGTGGTGATGGATATATTATAGATTGATTGTTGTGAATATTTCATAATGTATACACTTATTAAATCATCAAATTTTATACCTAAAATATATAAAATTTCAAATTGTCAAAATATACTTCTATAAATCTAGAAAAAAGAAAATAAAATGAGTAAAGATACTAAAGGAATGGGGCTGCGGAAACTTCTGGCAGGCAGCTCATGTTACCCTCCTCTAGGTATCAGTTAAGCATCATTGGTATATACCTTTTCCTAAGTCTTTTGTGTCTGGCATCTATGAAAACCACTATTTATGATTATTTTCCTTTTCCTTCCTAATACTGCCATCAGCAGGGTTGTTTTTAACCAGTTCGGTACTTCTGCTTTTTACCACCTTTAGCCATTGTATGAACTCTGATAATCTCGAGTGCCACAGTTTTAAAATGCTGCTCTTTCACAATACTGAAAGTTTTCTCAAATGTTCAGCGTCTTTTCTGCCCGCAGTCTTTATAGGGGTTCTCATAAAATCCCCTCTATGTCCATGGAACACTGATTTTCATCAGTTGAGGGCTCCTACCTTCACCCTCAGTACCATCATTAAAAATTTTATACTATTTGTATTCAACATTTCTTTGAATGGCCAATCTTCTAATTCTTCCTGAAAAGTTCAGAAGTAGCCTTAAATGCTTTAGTGTCAATTTCTATCTAATTATATCAAATTATTTGTATCTGTTTTTCCCACTAGCACTAGATTATCTATCTGCTCCTTGTCCATTATTGATGTATTCAATTAATAAACTTCTTTGTGGACCAATCTTTATATTGCCAGCATTGGGACCAATTTTTTGATAAGGGATAGAAACTCGACTGGAACTAGCTTTAGCAAAAATGACATCAAATAGATTAATAAACCAATTTAATGGAAAGACAGGGGAGCAACTAACCTTGAAAGCTCAAATCAGTGCTCCTGTCTGCCTCCCTCCACCACCCCACATATCATCTGTCTCTGTTTCCCTCTACTTCTCAGTCTTATGCTTTTCTAGGACAGGCTTATTCTTCCATTGCAGCAGGGCCATAGCCACCAACAATGTACATTCTGCTATTTTGGTAGGGAATGTTCAAGAGATATCTAAGTGGTTTTTAGGGCTTTTCAAGTCTTCTACTTGCTTACTGATCATCTGCCTAAATTTTCTCTATTTTTAATTGAAAGCAGGGTATTGAAGTATCCAGATATTATTATTGAATTTGCTGTTTTTTAAAATCGATTCAATTTTTGTTTCATGTTTTAAGGTATTGTTTTCTTGTACCTATTTGTTTATAATAGCTATGTCTTCCTCATGTATTGACTATTTTCTGATTATAGAAAATTTCTCTTTATCTCTAGTAATTTTTTTGTTTTACAATTTATTTTATCTTTTTTTAGATGGAGTTTTGCTCTCGTTGCCCAGGCTGGAGTGAAATGACCTGATCTCGGCTCGCTGCAACCTCCACCTCCCAGGTTCAAGAGATTCTTCTGTCTCAGCCTCCCATGTAGCTGGGATTACAGCCTTGCCCCACCATGCTCGGCTATTTGTTGTTGTATTTTTAGAAGAGACGGGGTTTCCCCATGTTGGGCCGGCTGGTCTTGAACTCTCAAACTTAGGTGATCAGCTCACCTTGATCTTCCAAAGTGCTGGGATTACAGGGGTGAGCCATCTTGCCTGGCCTTATTTTATCTTCTATTAATATATTTTTATCTTATTTGTGTCTTTTAATCTTGATGTGTCACCCAAAATACATAATAGCTCCCTGATTTTATTATTGAGTCCTACAATCCCTGACCATGATTTGACTGATAAATTATGCATATAGATTTATGATTATCATTTTACTTTTTCTTTTCTATATAATCATATATTGTTTTGTTTCTATCTCTCCTATACTGTCTTTTTTGCATTAAATGAATATTTTCTAGTGTAAGATTTGTATTTTAATATTTTTCCCTGTGTTTTCTAAGTTGCTTTTTTTGTCAGTAATACCACATTTACCATATATATCTTATCAGAATCAATTTGATTTATACTACCCTATATTTAGTGAGATATAGCTTCTATATAGCCATATCTTTCTTTTTTATATGCTGTTATTATTTGTATTCATTTATCTATACAGTTATAATAGTTATAGTTAAAAAGTCATAACATAAATTATGACATTATATAAATTATATAAAATCATAATATAATTAATGCTTACTAAAGAAAGTATGTGTTTATAGAGTTTGCTATTTTAACCTTTTATTTATCCTTTCTGGTTCTCTTCGTTTGTTCTTGTAGATTTAAATGATCATGATTACCATTTTATTTCATATCTTCATTTCCCATATGGCTTTGCTCCCACCCCACCTTCTTTGTACTGCTGCTGTTAAATGTCTAAGAATTTATACATTATAGACCCCAAAACAATTCTATATACACATTCTTTCATACTATTGCTTTTAAATAGACTAATAGAAGAAAGTTTTCTGTCATAAACTAGCTGACCTAGTGTTTGGCTTGTTGCATTTTTCTAGATTTATTGAGAAAATTGACAATAAAAATTGTATATCCTTATGATATATAATGTGTTGCTTTGATATATGTATCCATTGTGAAATTATTACCATAATCAAAGAAATTAATGTATCCATCACTTAATACAATTATTCTGTGTGTGTGTGTGTGTTCAGTTAGAACATTTAAGATTTACTCTCAGCAATTTCATTATATATATTATACAATTTATAATTTTTAACTATGGTCACCACATTATATGACAAATTTCTAGATTTTATTTAGCCTAACTGAAATTTTTGGAACCCTTAGTCCCTCACGTTAAGATATTGTCTTCTTTGATTGGGAACTAAATGGCCAGTGCGTCCTGCCTTTTTATGTACACTTCTCTAGAGTGGAGCTAAGATCAAGCTAAAGTGGGGTTGTAGGAAATGAATGAGTCATGACTCAAGTTCTACAAAGAGACGTTTGCTGTTTTTACAGAGACTTAGTAGGTTTTATTGCATTATTTCTTCTTTCCTTTAAAACAATCACCTTAGAATCTTGGAGTACACGTGCAGTTTGTTAAATGGACATTATTGCCTGATGCTAAGGTTTGGGCTTATAATGACCCAGTTACCCAAGGGGTGAACCTAGCAATTAACAGGTAACTTTTCAACCTTTGTCTCTCTTCTTCCTTCCCCACTTTTGGACCCACAATGTTTATTGTTTTCATCTTTACGTCTGTATGTACCCAGTGTTTGGTTCCCACATGTAAGTGAGAATCTGCAGTATCTGGTTGTCTGTTTCTTCATTCATTCACTTAAGTTAATAGCCTCCAGCTGCATCTATGTTATCACAGAAGACATGATTTCATTCTTTTCATTCTTTTTAATGACTACAGAGTCTTTCACATTGTACCGATAACACATTTTCTTTATCCAATCCACCATTAATGGGCATCTGGTTTGATTCCAGCCTTTCCTATCATAAATAGTGTTGTGATAACACTTGTGTTACAAATGCATGTGTGTTTTTGGTATAAGGATTTTTCCCCCCTTTGGATAGACACTCAGTAATGAAGTTGCTGGTTCAGCTGGCAATTCTATTTTTGATTCCTTGAGAAACTACTCCAAATCTCCAAACTGCTTTCTGTGGGATCTGAACTAATATGTGTTCTTACCAACAGTGTATAATTGTGAACTTTTCTCCAAACCTCACCAACATGTTACTTTTAGACTTTTTAGTAGTAGCAATTTTGACTAATGTGCAATAGTAATATGATTTGGCTGTGCCCCCACCCAGATCTCATATTGAATTGTGATTCCCATAATCCCCACATGCCTTGGGAGGGAAAGTATTTTAATCATGAGGGCAGTTACCCTCACGCTGCTCATGCTGTTTTCACGCTATTGAGCAATTTCTAATGAGATCTAATGGTTTTATGAGGGGCTTCCCTCTTCGCTTGGCTCTCATAGTTCTCCTTCCTGCTGCCCTGTGAAGAAAGATATGTTTGCGTTTCTTTCAGTCATGATTGTAAGTTTCCTGAGGCCTCCCAAGCCATGCTGAACTGTGAGCCAATTAAACCTCAGTCTCAGGTATATTTTTATAAATTACCCAGTCTCAGGTATATTTTTATTATCAGCATGAGAATGGACTAATACAGATAGTATCTCATAGTGGTTGTGATTTGCATCTTTCTGATAATTAGAGATGTTGAGCATTTTTTAAAATATGTTTCTGGCTGTTTATACATCTTCTTTTGAGAAGTGTCTGTTAATTTCTTATATTAACTTAGGACAATTTCCAGAGACTTTAAATGGTCAATTTAAAAACTAATTGTACCAATTACACTTGTTTGGCAAAGGAACTGGTGTTTAGGGCTCCTTACACTGAAATTCTGGATGTAGAACTCTTTGACTTAAATTTTAAACACACTGAGTTCCATGTAGTTTCTATTTGATAGCAGTAACTACGTTTTTGGGTGCTTGAGTGAATCCCAATGACCAGAGATTTATATTTGGAATTTTCTTCCTTGAAGTTGGTGGAAAAGATCCACAATTAGTAGCAGAAGGAGATCCTGTGGATGCTGTGTTTAAACTACTTTTGTAGTTGTCAAACTTAATAATTTATAAAAATGAAAAGGAAAATGTGTCTGGACACTCAGGGGCCAGATTTTTCTTGATTCTTGACTTTGTAGTGACAACATATAATATGCTGAATATTAATTAAAGACTGTCAACAATAAATATAGGTAAAATTTTGTTTTCTGACACATGTTCAGGCTTTTATTCTACTAAGATATATGGAAGAATCTCAACAGTAGAGTCTGGTTGGAAATTCAACAGATCGCCACCTATGAGGCTTTAGAAAAGAAAATCAGTAATAGCAATATTTTAAAGCAATGATTTAGTAAAACCATTTTTTGAAGAAAAAATCTTTAGTTAAAAAAGTGTTTCTTGTGACATGTTTGATCTAATGTTTCAGTTTTGTTTTGGACAAACTCTAAGTAAATATAGGCTTTTAATAACTAAAATATGACAATACATCAAGTAGTATTTTAACAACATAAATTAACATAATTAAATACTTTACATTTATCTCAATGCAAAGGATGCAACAAGCTGTGACTAGAGTATATAATATATTCCTGGAGGACAAAATGCCTCTTATACTGGTCTTTTATTAGCATTTTGTGAAAACACACCATCTGTAAGATATGTCCTCAAGGTCCAATAATGTATTTTAGCAATACATGGAGAAAATGTCTATGGGGTAATTAAATTGCTTTCCTTTAATAGGGTAAGCAGCAAAATAATTTAATTATGTATCACTGAGCTTGGATGGAGGGATTAGGTGCTTGATTAAAAATTCTCGTATGAATACATTTAGTTTCCTTTTTGTGTGTGATATGGTTTGGCTCAGACCCCACCCAAGTCTCATCTTGAATTATAGCTCCCATGATTCCCACGTTTCAGGGGAGGGACCCAGTGAGAAGTAATTTAAGCATGGGGATGGGTCTTTTCTGCACTGTTCTTGTGATAATAAATAAGTCTTATGAGAGCTGATGATTTTATAAAGGACAGTTCCCGTACACATGCTCTCTTGCTTGCCACCAGGTAAGACACGCTTTCACTCCTCCTTCACCTTCTGCCATGATAGTGATGCCAGCCAATAAATCTGCCAGAATTTTTGATTGAGTTTTGTGCTATCATGTATTAAATGCAATTTGCTATTACTCAAGTTAATGGAAGCACTAATTTATCCAACTGCTGCTAGCATGGGAATTTAATTGGTAAATATTTTCTTCTGCTTATATATTGTGTGTATCTATATATTTCCCATATACATGATATGACAATGTAACCTTAATGTTCATTTCTTATACAATTTATGTATAGTTAGTTAAAGGTATGTCAGATCAGTAACATCTATCAATACTTGCATCAGAAATTTTACCTCAAGAGGGTGATATTTGGTAGTCCATATAGCTTATACAATTTATATTTTTATATTACATTTGGGGATGTGCTCATTATTAAAAAATGAACAATTTTTAAAAGGAATATACATATGATTTGGTTTCTGAAACCAGGGAGGAGAAATTTATCTATCTGTTGGTAATAAAATGTCAATAAAAAATGAACATTGTGCCTCAACTTAAGCATTATTCTGAATTCATCCTGTACTTCTCAAGACCAACACATCCGTTTACTTCTTGAAAGTTAAAATTATGCTTATTCAAATAATTTACAAGTTTCTGGCTCACCAATAGCAGTGTAATCAGGAAGAAAGTAAACATAATTACACAAGCTATAATTCTCAAACTATATTCCATTGCTGAGAAGCATGTAAAAGAATATCTGTGCATGTACCTTAAATATTCACTTTTATATTCACGTTGTTTAAAAATATTTTTTCTATTTTTTTCTGCACCCAACTTTCTTTTGTTACATGTGTTTTCTTGGCCAGAAATGTAGTTTGGATGTGTACCCCCACTCAAATATTGTGTCAAAATGTAATCCTAGATTTAGGAGGTGGGGCCTGGTGGTAGGTGATTGGACCATGGGGGCAGGTTTTCCCTGAATGGCTTAGTACCACATCCCTGATACTACCCTCACCATAGTGAGTAAGGTCTCACAAGATCTGGTTGTTTAAAAGTGTATGCCATCTCCCCCAACACTCTCTCTCTCTGCTGTTCTGGCCATGATGTGTCTGCTCCCCCTTTGCCTTCTGCCATGATTATAAGATTTCTGAGGCTTCTGCAAAGCCAAGCAGATGCCAGCATCGTGCTTCCTGCACAGTCTGAAGAACCATAAGCCAAGTAAACCTCTTTTCTTTGTAAATTACTCAGTCTCAGGTATTTAACTGTAGCAATGTGAGAATGAACTAATACAAAAAATTGGTACCAGGATTGAGGTATTTCTATAAAGACACCTGAAAATGTGGAAGTGACTTTGGTACTGAGTAACAGGCAGAGGTTATAAGAATTTGGAGGGCTCAGAAGAAGACAGGAATATGAGGGAAATATTCGACTATTGTAATATTGGAGTTCAGGGGTTCAGGGTGCCCTCAGCTCCTCTGAGAGGACGTTTCTCCAGGTTTTTGGTCTCCTGTCCTCTCAAGAATGAGAGAGTGGACCACAGCACAGTGTGTAGCAAATGCTGGACTCCAAAGTGTGTATAGAAAGTGATGTATTTAGAGAGAGAGAGAGAGAAACAGGAGAAGGAGAGACAAAGAAACAGCTAACTCTCACACTGAGTGAGAGAATCCAGAAAGATGGAATCTATGAGAGGAAAGCAGCTTCCACACTGAGTGGAAGGGAATAGAGAGAGATGGAGTTTAGGAGGGGAAGACAGGCTTCCCCAAGGGATTGTGGAAGGGGACTCCAGAGGGCAAATCCAGGAGAGAGAAATATGGCTTCCATGAAGGGAGTGTTCGTGGAAGGGACCCAAACATGGAGTCCAAAGTGGTGTGGAAGAAGGGGACTTTTAACCTGGGAGGAGCCCCCACCTTCTCTAAGACCCCTGGCCAATGAAAGGAGTTCCTTAGAACTTCCACTGGGGTGATTGACTCTTAGTTTCTTCCTGCACCTGCAAAATTCAAACATAAACCATTAAATTTCCTGGATGAAGACAGCTGGGACCGGGAGAAAATATGGCGCTGGAAAATTCTTGCCCTAGAAAGTACGCCCCCTTGTGGGCCCAGACAGAGAACACATTCCCTCACTATCTTAGAGACCATTTAAATGGTTGTGACCCAAATGTTAATAGTGATGTGGACAAGAAATTTCAGGATGAGTAGGCCTCAGATGGAAATGATAAACTTATCGGGAATTGAAGCAAAAGTCACATGTGTTATGCCTTAGCAAAGAACTTAGCTGGATTGTGTTCATGCCCTCAGGGTGTGTGGAAGTTTGAACTTGAGAGTGATGATTTAGGGAATGTGACAGATGAAATGTCTAAGCAATAAAGTGATTAAAAGGTGGTGTGACTGCTTCTAACAACCTTTGCTCAGATTCGTGAGCAAGGAAATAGGATGAAACATATTTAAAAGGGAAGCATAGTGTAAAAGTTTGGAAAATACGCAGACTGGCCCTATGGTAGAAAATAAAAGCCCATATTGGAGGGAAGAATTTAAGCATGCTGCAGAAATTTACATAACAAAAAAGGTGGTGAGTGTTGATAACCAAGACAATAGGAAGAGATCTCCAATGCATTTCAGAGACCTTCACAGCAGCCCCTCCAATCATAGGTACAGAGGCATAAGGAAAAATGATTTTGTGAACCAGGTTCAGGGCGCTACTACTCTGCTCAGCCTCATGACACAGCTCCCTGCATCTAATCTGCTCCAGCTCTAGCAGTGGCTAAGAGGGGCCCAAGTACATATCTAGCTGCCACGCTGGAGGGCACAAATGGCAAGCCTTTATGGTTTCCACATGGTGTCAAGCCTACTGGTGTATGTAATGCAAGAGCTGAGGCTTGGAAGCCTCCTTCTAGATTCTCAAGGATGTATGGAAAAGCCTGAATGTTCAGGCAGAAGCCTGCTGTTAGGGCAGAGCCGCCATGGAGAACCTCTACTAGTGGAGTGCAGAAAAGAAATGTAAGATTGGTGCCTTTACACAGAGTCTCCAGTGTGGCACTACCTAGTGGAGTTGTGGGATGAGAGTCACCATCCCCCAGACCCCAGAATGGTTGATCCACTGACAGCTTGCACCCTGCACCTGGAAAAGCTGCAGGCACTCAATGCCAGGCCACGAGAGCAGACTTTGGGACTGAACCCTGCAAAGCCACAAGAACAAACCTGCCCAAGGCCTTGGGAGCCCCCCTCTGATATCACTGTGCCCTGAATGTTGGACATGGATTCGAAGGAGATTATTTTGGAGCTGTAGGATTAAATACTGGTCTGCTTGTTTTCAAGCTTGTGTGGCCTGTATCCTGTTCATTTAAGCCAAGTTCTCTCTTTTGGAATGAAAATGTTTACCCAATCAGCACTGGTGCCCCCATTATATCTTGAAAATAAATAATTTCTTTTGATTTTATAGACTGATATGTGAAAGAAACTCATTTCCAAATAAGATTTAGGACTTTGCTGTTAATGCTCAAACGATTTCAGACTTTGGGGACTATCAAAAAGGGATGATTATATTTTTCAATGTGAGAAACATATGCAGGGGGCTGGATGGAACGATATGCTTTGGATGTTGTCTCTGCCCTGTCATGTCAGCATGTAATCTCCAATGCTGGAGATGAGGTGTGGTTGGCTGTGATTGGATCATGGTGGTGGGTTTCTCCTAAATGGTTAAGCACCATGCCCTTGGTACTGTCCTCATGATAGTGAGTGAGTTCTCATGAGATCTGGTTATGTAACAGTGTGTCGTACCTCCTGTCACTCTCTCATCCTCCTGCTCTGGCCATATTATGTGTCTACTCCTTCTCTGCCTTTCTCCATGACTGTAAGTTTTCTGAGGCCTCCCCATAAGCAGATGCGGCCATGCTTCCTGTACAGCCTGCAGAACTGTGAGCCAATTAAGCTTCTTTTGCTGATAAATTACCCAGTCTCAAGTATTTTTTTTAGCAATATGAGAACGGACTAATACAACCAGTTTCTCACATTCAGGTTACAAACACTTTTCAAATGCCTTTCTTTAAACTGCAGCTTTTGGGATTTAGCCACAAAATCATAGAAAGCAAAGAAGAAATATCTGCGATTATGAAATCCATTTCTCCTGGAAAAAGAACAATTAATTTCTGACTTAGGGTTTTATTTGCCCTTTAAAACACTCAAGCATTATTTGTTTGTTTATTTGTTTTAAGAAGTGATTGAATGGACATAAACCACCTTCAATTTGCTTTTTAAAAAGTTTGCTTTTTCACATAATTCCAATTAGATTAAAAACTTTGGGATCTTGAGTGGCCAAAATAAGTAGTTGAAATTTCTCATAATTTTAACAACTATTTCTTTAACAATTAAACAAAGTAATTAAAAATTCAAATTAGAAACTAGAATATTATTTTTAAGGAATATCATTTGTGTCCAATGAAAAGGACTCTTAAATAGAAGAAATAATCATTACTTTGCACATATATTACTTTATAATTTTTTTTAGACTTTGAGGTTATAGGAGCCTATAATTTTAAAATTATAATAGCGTTCCAAATATTTTTATTTGGAATGCTATTATAAAAAATGAATATCTGAGCATTACCACTGTAGAATCTGAGATTCATGTATAAACTTAATAAATATGTTTCTCAAACTGATAAAATATCTAATACCACAAGTCACTATTAGAAGATCAATGAAATAAGAAGCCATATCCGTCTTATTTACCACTGTAAAGGCAGCTCATAGAAGACTGTCTGGCATAAGATAAATAAATAACACAGTAGAGACCATTATTATTAATTTTCACTAGGGAAGGGAAGTATTATGAAAAGTTGAAAAGTATAGCAGCCTTCTGCTCCAAGAATTTCCAGGCTAATAGGAATGCCATGATGAATGTTTAAGTAAGTAAAATATATTTAAAAATATATTTTTTAATAAATGTTTATAAATATTTAAATATATTTAAATATAAATAGATTTAATCCCTTTAATATATTTCCTAAGTATTATTTATCCTTTCATTTTTCTCCCTTACTTAGTCAGGTTTATTCTTTATGATCAAGCTAAAATCTTACTGTGTATATTTAATATATATATATATATATATATATATATATATATATATATACATGAGTGGCTGAAGTCCTGATTTTTAGGAGCTCACACAAGGAGAGATTATTTTGGAACAGTATTATTAAGTAATTCTTTATGGAAAGTGAGATTTAGCTTGATCATGAAGAATAAACCTGGCTAAGAAAGGGAGAAAAATGAAAGAATAAATAATACCAAGGAAGTGAGGAAAAGTAAAACATTGACTAATTTGAATGTGCATACAAAAGAGATATTTAAATGCACATGGTGGATGATTGGATGGAGAAAGACTTTATGATGGGTGGCAGGGAGGAGGGGATCCTGAAGAGCAATTATTGGGACAGTCTGTATGTTGAAAAACATTAGAGTGTATATTTTCTTGCTGATCACGACCAATGTCATTATCCCAGATATACTGTGAATACATCTTGCTCAAACTGTTAGTAATTCTAATTTGAACAAAAATACTACTGATAACTAAGATAACAAATAGTTAATAGGCTGAAAGGGAATAAGAAAGCTCTTAAAATTAAAAAAAAAAAACATGTATATTGCACAAAGGTCCTGACCTTAAATTTACTTCTCAGATGGGACATTGTCTTGTTTGTAAATATCTCTTAGAATTCACCTTAGTAACACACAATCATGTTGATCAAGCTTCACTGTCAGTGTAGGGTAATCGGTAGCCTGAGAAAGAATCTTAATTTCCACACAGAAAGCCAAAGGAACCAAATTATATTATTTATAGTCATAATCACAATCAAACGAAATGTAGTTCCGTCAGGATCATTCTTATGGTAATAGGATTCAGGAACATGAAAAAAACATTTTCCATTTTTTTTCCTTAATAACAAATCATTTTCTAGGATATGTGAGGCAGACTACTAGCAAACTTCTTGGTGGGCCCATTCTGATGAGCTATAAGAAGGGAAGTATCATGCTGAGGTAATAAAGGTGAAATTTCCTAGGAAGTGAGAGGGCCAATTATTTAGAAATACCATCAGGTCACCTTGCTCATAATTTTTAAGCATATTTCAGGTGCATAAATTACCAATTCATGGTTGAGGTTCAGTATAATTCAATCTATGCTGAGTAAAATGTTAGCTTCTACAGGCGTGTAAACTACAACAGACTTGAATAACTGAGTTAGGTAGACTAGCAGAAGCAGAAACACCTCCCTCTTATTGCTTGTGTTGCTTTGCACTGCAACTATCTGATCTTATTTCATCTCATCTATGACCTTCATTTCCCTCTCTCATGTTTAACTTTGAAAATAAAATATGTCTTATACTTGACAGTATTAGAACCATTTGAAATGTTGTAGCAAATAAATTCTAAAACATTATACTTAAAATATGAAATATAGGTTATCAAAGAATTTCTATCTAAAAAAATGAACAACAATATGTTTCACAATATTTGATAAAAATTTACTAAATATGTGTTAATCCAATTTTTCTGCCTGAACTTGCAAACATACTGTATAATGTATCATTGTGTGTGTCAAGAGAAAGGTTGAACTAACAACTGACTTTTACAGACTGAATTAGATTAACAAGTATTAGGTTTTGATACATTATCATCATTGGCTCATATACTACCTGCTTTTTTTTTTAAATTTATTTTTTCAGTATATTTTCTACTAACACTCTAAAAAGTAGCATATTCACTAACTGATATCTAACCATCTGTTCCCTGACTGCCTCCTCCTATCATGATAATCTCATGATTATCATTTTGATACCTATAATTTTATTGGCATTCATTTTATCTATATCTATTGCTAAAATACAGTTGTTGTGTGTTTTAGTTATTCTGACATTTTCAAATGTGCATCATACTATATAAAATCTTTTAAACCTTTTTTGCTAATTTTATTTTGCTGAAATTTGTCCTATTGTGGATAGCTGTGATTCATTGTGATGGAGTGCTGTACAACATCCATTGTGTTTATATACCATTAATTGTCTTTCCTATTTATGAACATTTGAGATGCTTCTTGTTTTTGCTGTTGTGTAAAATTCTGCTGTGAACATTGATTTACACATTAAAAGTTGACAAGCACGCATCATTCAAATGTTTTCTTTTGCTTATATGTTAACATGGCTTTTCTTTAAATAAATGTTTTTATTTGAAAATTAAATGAAAATGAGTAACGTTTGCTGTGCTTTTGTGAAATAATATGGCAATCTTATTTAGAGATAATATATTCTATATTCAGCAGCAATATGGCTAATTTTTAGAACTAATGTTTAAATATGAACATTTTTAGGGACTAAACAAAAAAATTAGAAAAAATAAAAGTGAATCAACTGTGAGTCTATAATAAGGGCACTGGTATATCTTATGAGAAATATGGACAGACATTTCATTGGGATCAGAAATCAAACATCAAATTCTGTCATTTTTTTTGTCTCTCCATGCTGCTCTGTATCCATTTGTATAATTTATAATTTGTGTTGCTATTTTACTCTATTTTTTAAATGTATAACTTACTGCCATCTGAAGTTCCCAGAAAGAAGAAAAATGGTCACACAAATAGCTCTTTATCATATATTCTCAGAGCACTCTACTGAGCTGGTGTATTAGGCCTGTTTCTCAGCTCTTCCTAGAGATGGTTATTGGTTTACACTGTGTCAGCTAACCACAAGCAAACCAACAAAACTTGTCCAAAAGTTTCTGCACTACTGTCTTATTGTGAGGTTCCCATAATAGTTGTGAGGGTGGACTTGGCAATATCAGGATTAGGGTATGAGCAGTTTTCTGAAAAGCAGTGGGGGCATGCTGGACAGAAACCCAGTAAATGTCAGCAATTTTTAATAACACGGATGCTTAAACACCCTCTGAGCATCTCAAACTAGTTTTCTGTACTAGGTACTGGAGCATCTATATTTATTTGTATCTATATCTATACCTATATCTATTTGGTCAACTTACTCATATTTGATCAATTTACTCCAGTGAAGGTGATGATGGAAACCTTAGCATCATTAAACCATAAAATATGTCCTCAGAATATTCTGTGGTTTGACTCCTTAAAGTCAAGCTTATTATATCACAAGTTTTATATTTTGAATAAGAACAAATGATTGTTAAAGAAACCTGAGAAATTCTCTAATAACATACAAAATAATCAAATATATATTCTCCTAATTTTGAAAGCTATTATGTAGTATTTATATAGTAGCAGAGCTTCTAAAAACAATTTACAAAAAGTTTTTTTAAATTAATTTTAATATAGAGAAATATGCTAAGGATTATTGGATATATTTAAATAATATTTATATAAAGTCTTCAATATCTCTTATTTTATTAACAAAGTAAACTCATTATATCTGAAATTGTCATTCTAGCAAAAGCCTAAATGTTTTGTAATAAGAATTAAATACTAAATTTCTCTTTTTGCAATTTCAGTTGGGTAACTGTTTCTGCCATACATATCTCATTCTAAAATCAATTTAAATAATATGGATATTCTGATTTTTCCCATTATCTGTATGGTTTTAGGCAGAATGTAAAAGTTAATTGATTGTAAAAATTAAAATGCATCTCTTCCTTCGGTAGCTTTCTAAAGTTTGCCTGTTCCTCAACTGATAATTGTTTATTTTTCAAAGGCATGTTATTAGAATTTCTGTGTTGACTTTTACAGTTTTAATGGTGGTAGAATGTCCAGTTATTCAAACAATAAGCACCGGAAACCGTGTCCCAAGTGCTTTCTGTAAGGCGACATTATGAATTTGCCATGGCTACTTTTTGACTACATGGTTTCTGCTGCCTGTCTGGTTTGGGCTTTAGTAGAAGTGAATTGATGAACAAAAGCAGGGGATAGAAGTACAGTAGATCTTTATCAGGTGGCACAAAAGAAGCAGAATGGTGGAATTTATGTTGAAATGTGAAGTAGAAGTGGCTACTGCTGTTCTATGGGTTACTGTGGCTAGTGGTTGCAGGATTCCATATGGACATAATTTCCTAAAATACGGATTTCCTACTGTGTTATTCCAGACTTAGAGAGTTTCTTGGTAGTTTCTCTAGGTATCCCAGTGGCAAGTATGGGGAAAATGAGGAAGTGGGGGTACTGAGCTCCAAATAGTTTTCCCTGCTCTAATTAGAGCATTCTTTGATTTCCCTGCCTTGTATACTGGACTTCAATTTAATATTTTCTTAAGGAAGAAATTTATCGTTGCTAAAAAGTACCTAAGGAAAACAATCTACTGACTGACTGATTGATTGATTGATTCAGAGATGGAGTCTTGCTTTGACGCCAGGCTGGGGTTGCAGTGGCTCGATCTCAGCTCACTGCAACCTCCACCTCCCAGGTTCAAGCGATTCTTCAGCCTCAGCCTCTCAAGTAGCTGGGACTAGAGGCGTGTGCCACCACACCCAGCTAATTTTTGTTTTTTTTAAGTAGAGATGGGGTTTTACCATGTTGGCCAGGGTGATCTTGATCTTTTGACCTTGTGATGCCCTCTACCTTGGCCTCCCAAAATGCTGTGACTACAGGTGTCAGCCACTGCGCCTGGCCTCATCTTTTAGTTATTTTTTAACATCTCATATAATTGGCAGCAACTGGACTAAAAATAACCAACACAAATACAAATAAATTTTGAAGCAAATCCTGTGGCTTTAAAGATTATTGTGTATAACTTACTGAAAGAATGTTGTATACGCAACTTTAAATAAATATCCTTACTTGTATTCATTTATATACTTTATAAATAGTAAAAAGAATAATTAACAATATGTTAAATTTTAAAAAAAGATAAAAGAAAAGAGGCACACTAAAAACCAAGGAACTGATCTTGTCTAAGAAAATATTTCAGAGGATGAGAAGGATATGGGTGAAGGGAGACAGAGGTTGGTTAATGGATACAAAATTACAGCTGGATAGGTGTGAGTTCTAATGTTTCGTGGCACTATAGGTTAACTCTAGTGACCAATTATTTATTTATATTTTCAAATAGCTAAAAGAGAAGATTTCAAATGTTCTCAACACAAAGAAATGATAACTATTTGAGGTGATGGATATGCTAATTACCCTGATCATTATACATTGTATACACGAATCAAAATATCACTTGGTACCCCATAAATGTCTACAATTGTCATGCATCAGTAAAATAAAACATGAAGCAAAAGGGGGAAAAAAACTAGTAAAGAAAAATACACAGCTTCCCTATTTTAGGAACTGAGTGGATGAAATCTCAGCTATTTCAGATAACCTCCTTTATGATTCTGCTCTGGTGCTGAAATCTCATTGAGTAATTTTCCTGTAATATGTAAGTTGCTATGGAGGAGAGCGCAGGACTGTGGCTCTGAATAGCAGACAATACCATGTGCAGAGCTAACACAGAACAGCAGATCTCTAGTATACAAATGATTCGTAAATTAAATTTAAAGGCACAGAGGGGCATCATCAAGAGTGTCTGCTAAGTGCTCAAGCTCTGTAGGAAATCAAGCAAAGAAAACAACTACAGAATCTGAGGGCCTTTCCAAAGCAAAGACATCTACTTGGAGAAACAAGACAGTAGGAGCTCTTATGTGATAACCACAAGAGGCAAAGATTAAGGCAAAGTAGGGGAAGAAATTCAAATGAATTGCCAAGTTCTCTTAGAATTTTCCTCTGCTTTACAAAAGGGCAGAAGGCCAAGATGATTATTCATTTGAATTTCATTCAAAAAAAAAAAGTATTTGAAAATCCTATTTTCATGTTCAAATTGTGATGACCCAGAAAAGCAAAAAGAACTTTGCTGTCTGTTTGTTTTGCTTTTCTCTTTGCCCGAGAAACAGGGGAAACTTTTTTTAAAAAAGGAATTTAGTAAACTTTCATCAAAGTTTAAAAAAAAAAAATGAAAGAGGGCAGCTCTAGGCCTTTAAATAACAACATTGAAGAACAAATAGTTTATTTAAGTGAAATTAGGAAAGTATGAGAATTTTAAAAGTAAGCCTTTTTACGTGAAATAGATTTGAAACAAAGATGAGAGTGTCAAGAGAACAGAGAAGTCACTGGACAAGCAATACCTGCTGGTGTCATTGGTAGCCAAATACAACAGAACAAAAGATGGAGCAAGTTATTCCAGGATATTCCTTGTGTGATGGAAACACAACAGTGGCACCCCCTGACCGTCAAATATTACCAGGTGTTCCTCTCTGGAGCAACCACATGTTCAAGACATGACCCAGTCAAGGTACCTCTGAGCCACCTCTTTTGCGGGGTATAGCACTGAGTCGAGACCTCAGGGCTCAAATGGTCCTCACCTGCCCATCCTGTTTGAGCTTTGAACTAGCCTACCTCCCAACCACAAAGATCACATCTGATCATGGTACTCTAAGGATGAACTCATAGGCAGGTATTTTTATTTTAAAAGGTAGATAAAAGACCATTGTATAACCTGAGAATTCTAAAACACAGACCTCCTGGATAACATTTTCACTATTAATTTGGATAGGAAAAAAGGGAGGAAGTATGTTCTCTCCATAATAAAATACATGTTTACATTTGAAAGTTAAAAAAATAAGAAAAACGTTTAAATATACTAACACTTAAGTGTGTTATTTTATGTCTACTAACACTTAAGTGTTTTTTTTATTGGAAATGAGATTCTTCCCACTATAGACCAGTGAGCTTAAAGTATGTCAAAGTGTAAACTATTTTAAGTGAATAGTTTTTGAACACTTAGAGACAGAACAAATGATTGCTAGAAATCAAAATAGATTAATTAGAATGATTACTGCAGATTAACCTCATTTTAAACTACATTATGACTAGTAGAATGATAGTCCAACCAACTATTATAGAGTTTGAATACCTAAATTGCAGCAACATTTAGAAATGTTACTTTTTTTCTAAAGGAAAATGAACTACATGCCCAGATATTTAGAAAACAAACAGGAATAGAAAGAAGAAAAACATCCAGAAATCATAAACCAAGACATAACTATTTTTAGTATGCAATATGCATTTCCAAGATATTTCCCTCTCTATGTGTTGTGTAATTTATCAAGTAAATTATATATACTGTTTTAAATATAAATTAGCTTTTGTTATATGTTTAGTCCTGGTTCTTTTTCAAGTAACATTATTTTGTAAGCATTTCCCCATGTTATTAATTTTTTAAAAGGTATAGTTATGTCTGCAAAATATTTCATGTATGTATACATTAATGTAGTCACCCATGATTCTATTGACCATTGAATTTCCTCCAGTTGTGCCTTTATAAATAATTTTATTGTTACATCGTTGTCAATTGATTTGGTTATTTCCTTAGAACTTATTTACAAAATTGAAATTTATGCAGCATAAATAATTTAAGACACTTGATTCATGTTGGCAAATTAGCTTTCAAAGTTTGTAGTCATATTTGCTCATATTAGTAATGTACAAAAGTACTTTTCTTATTGCACCCACATGAGCATTTAGAAAGATATATTTCTAAACAAGTAATGCACTTGACAAAGTCGTTAATTAGACCCATAAGGAATGTGGTCTCGATCATAATGTAGACAGGACAACACAAAATTGTTCCTTGTGTCTCCTGTGAGAGCATAGTTATGATTTAAAATCCCTGAATACAGGGTCTACTCCTGTAGACTCAGGAGACTATTTAGCAAATATAAGACATTCCTACTACTTGTATCTCCTTTACACAGAGCAGGATATTGGCTGGAAACCTCTAGGTAGAGTTTTGTCTTTGTGAATTTAACAGAAGCAGAGACTATAAATGTAACTTTCTAGTAGACAAGATGTAGCCTGAACAATCTAGTCTATGCTTCCCTGAGATAAAATATGGTAGCTGTACCATGATTTTCTATGGGTGACTCTATGTATTCCCAAAATGATGATGAGAGGTGTTGAGTGCATTAATTGTTCTGGTACCAGCTGCATGGATGATTCTGAGACTCACAAAGGTAACTTTTTCAAGAGACAGAACCTTTTCCAAAAGTAATTATTTTTAAAAAGTGCTGATATACTGTTTGTCATGTGCTTGTTCATGTTAAACTGCTTTATATGTTGTTATTTACATAACCTTCAAAGAACTCTAGGGATACATGGACATTGAGATAGAGACAGAAGCAGAGAGAGTTAGAGATAGAGACAGAGATGGAAAGAAATAGAGTTAGAGACAGAGACAGAGAGAAAAATAGACTCATAGAGAGAGACATGGAGAGCTATGGAGAGAGTGTTAGAGACAGAGAGAAAAATATTTGAGTTAGAGATATAGATAGAAACTGAGAGAAAGAAAGAGAGTTAAAGATGGAGATACAGGTTATATATATAGAGAGAAACAGACACGTAATGGACATACATATTCAAGAAAGTAGTCCTTTTTGGAACTTTTGATTAATGACAGATGTGAGCTAATTTCCAGGGCCTATCTGGTTAGGGCGGAGGGATCAGATAGGCAGAGAGAATAAGCTGCCTTACATGGAACACTGCTGTTGTAGCAGAGTGAGTACAATGGTGTCTGCCCAGCTCTACCTTGGTAGGTGTTTAAGGGTTTAGTCATTTGTAATGTTGCTCTGAGTGATTTATTATCTTCAAGTCTGTTTCCCCTTATTTCCTGTAGAATTTAAAGTGTGCTTTTAATATTTTCTTTTTCTCTCTCTTTCTGAAGCTCCTAATACGTATACTTTGCAAGAAATAAAACAGAAAAATAAAAATATAAAGCAGCACAGAGATCCAGCAAAAGCCATGATTAGTGAATCTTTACTGGAGCAATAAACAGCCCTCAGTCTTGGTCTACAAACATTTACATCTTCCTCCCTTTACAAGAGAATATGAGTAGCTGTGGTTAATCCCACATGGTAGAGGAAAAGTTAGGATGGAGTCAGGAGGAGAAGTAGGCAAGGCCTACAGAGCTTTCAAAAACAGTAAGCACATCAAGCTTCTGCTCGTAAGTGGTGTACACACCCTCTCCCACAGCCCATTGGTCAAAGTGTAACACACAAGCCAACAGAAGTCAAATGGCCAGGGTGGAGGGCCCACCCTGAGATAAGGTGGGCCAGGTAAGGTGGCTAGGACATCAGTACTTAATTACTGCCAGATGTTTTCTCCATGGAAAACAAATTTCTAAAGGGCAAAATTGAGAACCAATTGCCTGCACTGATTTTCTAGCTCTCTGCTAGTGAGGCTTCTGTTGTTTTCACTGTCTGTACATCTGACAGTACATAGTTTTGAGAGTGACAACCAAAAAGCTCCACTGCCAGGGCCTGGTAACTGCTTCTGACCTTATCTCTCTCCACCATCCTTTATCCTGGTCTCAGGCAGAGATGTTTGTCAGTGATGACATCCAACTGTAAATGTAACCAGATTACTAAAGCAGCAGCAGTTTGTATTCTTTACCATAATACAAAAGTCTAGCTGCATTTATGTTCCAAAGAAAAACACTGTGAATTTCATCCTTCTTATTATTTTAAAGAAGGAACACTGTAACATGGAACACTGTAATATGGAACACTGTAATATGGTCAAAGTTAAAAATTTCATTTCCCCTAACTATACTGATGATGCAAAGTTTTCAAAAATATTACCATAGCCAATATAGGATGCTATTTGTATAACATTCTCTAATTTGCTGATATCATTTAGCATTTCAGCAATTATTCCTCATTGTACTTTAATTCTACAGATATATTAAAGTCTTTAAATTGGCACTAAGCATAGTCTCACTTCCGGTTTCTTTTCTTTTTTTTTTTTTTTGTTCCTCTCCTCAATACAACCATCAGGTGTGGCTTGTTCAGAGCAAGTCCTCTTCGGTAGCTTCTACTGGGCAATTACCTGTCAAAATGTTTGTTGTTTCTTCAGTTCCTAAGTATTAGGTTAGTCCCACCCAAGACCTAGTTCTAAACCCGTCCTTCCAACATTGCAGTACATAGTGAATATAGAAGCATGTAACAGTCTCCTTGTAAATTAGGATGAAACCAAATTCTGAAACTAAAAAACCTGATTACCTTGACTTCTCAATACACATTTTTGCAAGGTCAACAGAATCTGTGTACTTTTTAAATCTTTCTCCATCATTTCAGTCGACCTGGAACCTGTCTTCCTTTTCAAATTACATGTCTACCTTATCAGAGCCCTTGATTTTAAAACAGGCTGCTTTCTTCTCCACATTAATCACAACAGGAAAAACTTTCTCATGGGTAGCTAAACTGAAATATTTGATGATTATCAATCTACATATTCTAGAAAATCTTCTGTTCTACAGTGTGGTCTTTTTCACAGGTATTGGGTAGTGTTTCCCAGTCAAAACAAAAATAAATATTTTCAAACATTAGTATCTTGAAACTCCAACAAAAACTGCTTCTCTTTCCTTCTAGAGTCCTGTGATGTTATGAGAATGATGATTCGAAAAGAAGCCTGAGGGCTGAGCCCTAGAGGTCAGAGCAGACAAGCTGGCTGTGGCTAGTCACTCCCCACCAGCCTTGACCACACACTCACGCCATTCAGCAGGAAGGATGGGAATCAAAATCTGGTTTTCCTTCTGTCTCTGAACATACTTGTTAACTCTATTTATTGTATTTTTAACTCTTACAGGGTTTTAATAAAGGTTTTTGGCATTCGGATTTGGGGTACTTTTATTAACTTTTTTCTTACCTACTGATGTCCATTATGATATTCCAGAAACATGAGGGTCCATTATTTTATTCTACTTTACAGTCTAAAAGTTAGCCTGTAACAATGTTAATGATATTATTAGGTGACATGAGATTTCTAGATCAGAGACAAATGACATCATCATGAATGTCACAGCAGACAGCAACAGCGTTAGCATAGTCAATTCCTCTTGTCTTCAAGTCTCTGTGGGGCAATTGTAATGGTCACAGATGGATGCCTGCACATGTGGTAGGTTACATTACTGGATATGATTCCTGAGCTTATGGAACTCAAATGTTTTACAGTGGACAGTAAACATGTCTGCCCTTTTCTCTGGAGTAAAATACTTTATCTTCCAAGGCTGTAAAAAAACTTGCATTTTGTTACAGAGAAACACACTGCCTACATTACTTAAACGTGAGAGAATCATGAAGGAATTTCTACAAATAATTTCTTCTAATCTGATGTTTTATTTTATTTTGGATTTGTGGGGTACATGTGCAGGTTTGATACATGAATATATTGCATAATGATGAGGTTTGAGCTTATAGGAAACCCATCATCCAAATGGTTAAAACGTAGCACCCAGTTGTCAGTGTTTCACCCCTCACTCCCCTTCTGCTCTCCCCTCTTTTGGAATTGCTAGTCTGTTATTTCCAACTTTATTTCCACGTGTGTTCATTGTTTAGTTCCCACTTATAAGTGAGAACATGTCATGTTTGAGATTCTATTTCTGAGTTATTTCACTAAGATAATGGCTTCCAGCTCCATCCATGTGGTTGCAAAGGACTTATGACTACACAGTGTAGCCTGTAAGTTACTTGATGGCAGTAGTAATGCTCAAAAATTACTGGCTTTTCAGTTATACTAAGCAAACACATTAACCATCAATAAATTATCAAATCCTAGCTGCTGCACAATCCAGGGTATAGTTATACTGAGATGGATAGTTATACTGAGAGGTTTTAGATAGCTCAATAGTCTTTTGATTTCTGCAAATGCTCTGGGTTTGCCTTCTGCTATACTGCAAAATGAGTTTTATATTTACCACATAGCATTTATTTCTTGCCAAACCAGTACAGATATATCACCCAAATTAAGCTGAACTACTCCCAGTCACAATTTTAAAACAAAAATATATCCTCAGTCCATAACATAACCCGTAGTATCATGATTATTTTTTAAAGTTAAGGAAGAGAAAGAAAGAGACACAAAGAAAAGAAGGAAAGCAAAAGGGATGGAAGAAGAAAAAAAGAGAAGTAGAATATGGGAACGAGGGCGTGAGTAAAGGAGAAGAGAACGTGTTTGGCTGTATCTCCCTGAAATCTACAATAATTATCAAATGATTTTTTTGGTTAATATTTGCTTTTGTGCTGAGAGTTAAATGTTACTCAGAAGTTGTCTTTTAATCAAACATACAAAAAAAATTAAACTATTTGTTATCCTGAAAATATTCTAGCAAATGAAATAATGGTTTTAGTTTTAAAATGAAAAATGTATCAAAGCAACTTTGATTATCAGCAGTTCAATACATAATTGAATAGAGATGTTTATAAATCAATGTATAGTAATCTTGAAAATGGTAATGAGACTTGCTATTTGAGCTCAGTGAAGCAGAGTGAAAATTTTCAGCTACCTTTTGCAAATGTGTATTTTTGTTTATAGATGCTTGAATAAAATTGGAGTCAATGTTATAAACATTAGGTGAAAGTGTACGCATCTTTTATAAGATTTATTTCTGGCATGTAACTGATTCAAAGGATCACAGAAGTGAGGAACAAAAATATGAACAGAATCCACAGGGAAAAGAGAGAGGAAGATAATGAGAGATAATTTAATAAGGAATTTAATAAGGAGGACAAAAATCCCATCCTTTTACAGAATATTTTTTCTTGCAGAAGAAGCTGAATTGTAAGTAATATGTAATATGTAAGTAATAATTAAATATATTAATAAAATCCTGGCAATTTGACAAACTGAGGTCCTATGAAAGCAATTTACTTCTTTTATAAATGCATAAAAAGAATGAATATCCCTCTAAAATTATATTTTAAAATAATATAATAATTTATTGGTTAATTAAAGAAGAAATAAAAATATTCAGATAACATAAACCCAGTAAATCACCCACAAAATTATATATGTATATGCATATACATATATATATGCATATACATATATATATGCATATACATATATATATACATATATATATATATACATATATATGATGTAATTCTGCAAGCAACTCTTGTTAAGGTTATATAGGCACTTTTGGTAGCCTGAGATTCTAAGCCTTTTCTTTAGCATTTTTCATTCTTTGTATATAATTGCCTTCACTTCTTTGAACAAACTTATAATACTGGCTTCACCATTCTTCTCTGATCAACCCCAAATCTGAATCTACATATTGCTCTTTATTTGCATGTCCAGTAATTTCTGGGAGAAAATTGGATATTATTGAAAATATGTGTTGTGACTGTAAATGTTCTCATATTATTCTTTTTGATACTTTCTTACTCTAGTTGCAGTCTCACTTAGACTCTCTCTGAAAATAATCTCTCTCTCGGGACTTATTATCTAATGCCTCTTCTATCTTTGAACATCTTTCCACTGTTGTTCTTTTAGGTTGGACCTTGTATAATTTGTCAAGTCAAAAATTTGAGTGGACATTACATGTTTTCCTTAAATTGTGAGATTTGTGAAATTTGTGGATTATCTCTTTTTGTTCTCTTTGTTCCTAAGAATGTCTAACCCCTTTCCAGCCGCTTAGCTGGCCTTGATTACAATCTCCGGACAATTCAAGCATGCAAGACTTTAGCTTTTTATCAAGCAACATGCTGTTAAGTAGAAAAATTAGAAATCTTGTCTAGTACAATTGTACCTTTCAATAATAGATTATGTTTCAGCTGCTGCCTATCTCTTCCCCAGGCTCCCTATTGTTTCCTCTATATGTGCATGGTTTAAATTTAGCCAATGATATGACAAGTTTTATGTTTATGCTGTGAGTCTTATTCATTCTGTATTCTCCGCTTACTACCAGAATTTTTTCCTTTCTATTAACTGAACTACCAGCCTTGATGTTATATTTTGGGGCACAATGAACAAATAACGCTGTGTTTTTTTGTTTTAGTTTTTACCTCTAAAGCCAAGGGAAGATGGCAGTGCAATTAGGCTAGAACACTTCAAATTCAGATTCAAATTCTAATTTTTACCCCTTCCAATTGCAGTTTTTTTTTAAAAAGTGATATTTTTACCTCATTTATTCTTTTTGATACCCCAAGATATATTTAGCCAGTTTTCATAAACATTATCTGCAGAGGGCTCAAGTAATCCCTTTTCTCTGTCAACATTACAGATGTTTCTTTAAACTTCTTTTTTTTTTGAGATGGAGTCTTGCTCAGTCACACAGGGTGGAGTGCAGTGGTGTGGTCTCGGCTCACTGCAACTTCCGCCTCCCGGGTTCAAGCGATTCTCCTGCCTCTTTCTCCCGAGTAGCTGGGGTTACAGGTGACTGCAATCATGCCAGCTAATTTTTTGTATTTTTAGTGGAGACAGGGCTTCACCATGTTGGCCAGGCTGATCCTAAACTCCTAACTCGTGATCTGCCCACCTCAACCTACCAAAGTGCTGAGACTACAGGCATAAGCCACCACACTTGGCCTAAACTTGATTTTTAATCTTTTAAGCAAGTTCTATAGATTATTAAATGTGAATTTCACAGTAAGCTATTGTTTTATTAGTCATAATTTATATATTTGTTGTCATAAGAACAGTTAAATATATATTTACATAAACATAAGATATGCACATGTAAATACCTCTAGAAGTGTATTGACAACAGAATGATTGCATCCCTAGTTTGCTTTCTGAATGAAATTATATCTGATATTCTAAGTATTTTTTACATTTTATTGTATGTTTCTTTGTCTGTATGTGGGAGACTTAAAGTTTTGTTCTTAATTTTCCATTTAGGAAGAGTCTTTATGTTTGGGGGTAGTTTGTCAACATTTCACTTTTGTTTCATCTATTTCTATATTTATGCAATTAACCA
>CAUYQU010061723.1:0-66082 GCA_963574635.1 Cheracebus regulus
CAACCCAAATGCCCATCCATGATAGACTGAACAAGGAAAATGTGGCACATATGCACCATGGAATACTATGCAGCCATAAAAAACGATGAGTTGGTGTCCTTTGTAGGAACATGGATGAACCTGGAAACCATCATTCTCAGCAAACTGACACAAGAACAGAAAATCAAACACCGCATGTTCTCACTCACAGGTGGGTGTTGAACAATGAGAACACATGGACACAGGAAGCGGACCATCACACATTGGGGTCTGTTGGGGGCCTAGGGGAGGGCCAGCGGGGGGTGGGAAGGTTGGGGAGGGATAACATACAGATGTAGGTGACAGGGGGATGGAGGCAACAAACTACATTGCCATGTATGTACCTATGCAACAGTTCTGCATGATCTGCACATGTACCCCAGACCCTAAAGTGCAATTAAAAAAAAAAAAGCAATTGTGTGTCCACTGGTTGGGAGGTTCAAGAGGCAGACAGAAAGCCACTGGAGGAAGAAAAAGGGACTAGTTCCTCAAAATAAGTTCCTCCCTTTCCCCCAAAGCCAAAGTTTACCTTTGCACTGTTGGTAAGTTATCTATCTCCCCTCTCTACTTTTCTGTAATTGCTTCAGGCTGTGTGTCTTTTGTACTCTCTGCAGATGACTACAACAAACACACACTAATTGGGCACTTCCTGTGTCCAAGCACTATAGAATAAACAGAGATAAATAAAGAATCCCCATTTTCAAGTTTTATCATTCAATGGTATGACCTAGTGATTGACATGTAGTAAACACTCAACACATTGTTGCTGTGACATCAGCATTGTTTCACTGAATTTAATCCCTAGGAAGTTTTCATTGCAGACAAGTTCCAGAGGTTTAGAGAGCCCTTGGCCACTTTCTTTTTTGTAACTTTTGTTTCTTTGCTTTCCTTCCCCCCTGCATTTTCTTTTCTCTTCTATGTTTTAAAGTTCTTAGATAATTGACAAAGTAAAGAAATATAAAAAACATGATTATAATAACCTTTGAAGGTTAACACTTAAGAAATCATTTGCTGTTAACAAAAACTCAATGCAGTGTAGCCACCAAATATGAATCACTGAATTCAGAAACGTTATTAATTCACACTGCAGTATAGGCAGGTAGACACGTGTTGGAACACTAGTTTAGAATTGCTTGTTAACAGTTGATATCTTTTTGTATTCTCATCAGTGGTGACTATATTTGAAAGTGATTTGGAAATAATACCAAAAGACCAAATTTATGATGTTTGGTATTTTCTTTCTTTTTTTTTCCTGTTTTTTTTTTTTTCTTTCTTTTTTTTGTTGTGAGACAGAGTCTTGCTCTGTTGCTAAGCTGGAGTGCAGTGGTGCGATCTTGGCTTACTGCACTCTCTGCCTCCTGAGCTCGGGATTCTTCTGCCTCAGCCTCCGGAGTAGCTGGGATTACAGACGTGCGCCATCACACCCAGCTAATTTTTGTATTTTTAGTAGAGACAAGGTTTCACCATGTTGGCCAGGATGGTCTCCATCTCCTGACCTCGTTATCCACCTGCCTCAGCCTCCCAAAGTGCTGGGATTACAGGCATGAGCCACCGTGCCCAGCCTGTTTGGTTTTTTTCTTAAAATATTCTGGAACCACAACAAACAGAGGGCTGGATGAAACCGTGTTGATAATGATTGTTGAAGCTGAGCAATAGGCTTATGGTGATACTTACTATTTTTGTGAGTGTTTACATACTCTGTAATAAGAGCAATTTCAAAGGCTAAGGTGTTGAGGGGTCCCTTGGGAATGTAAGCCTGGATGAATGACCTTTTAGGGCCTATCTTGTTCCTGGCCCTCCAAATCCAAGTTGGGAGGTAGATGGTGAATGTTTTACATTCCTGATATGACTCAACATAACCTTTTAAGGACAGTGTTAACATGAGATACTTCCTGTTCCCTTGGGAGAGCTGTAATTTTTCTCAGAAGTCCAACTTATAGCCCAGGTGTGTGTACACTCTGCCCATTCAGTCTTTGCCTTTGGTTTTTCTTTGATCTGGAGGATCATGGGAGGCAAGTATAGAGATACTTCTTCCTGGAGACAATGGCAGAAGAGAGTCCATTTATAGAAATGGATTTGTTAACCCTTGTGATGGTCTCCCTCTCCCCTCCTAGGATAGTGGAAGAGATGCTACTGAGACTCTGGGCTTGTGTGGTGAAAGACTGGGCTTAAGGAAGAAGAGAAAATAGGATGGCAAACGAGATCCTAAATCTGATTTTTCCTTGTCTTCACTAGCTTATTAGAGAGAACTGCATCACATAAGCTCATGTGCATCCAGGACTGTGAGCTTTTGTGGTTTTGTCTATTAGAGGGTGATGTCAGAGGCTGTAATCACTGGCATTAATGATTTATTTGGGCACACGTAGACATAAAAGTGGGTGAGGGGTTTGATTATAGTCAAGAGAAGATTCATCTATGGGCCATTGAGATTCTGTTTCATTCCTAACCACCAAACAGATGTAAAGGACTCCTGTGCGCAGACCTCAAGATTTCTCAGCAAAGGGGCTTCCAAAGGAATTTAAAATCTGGATGGGATCTATGAGAATCTAGAGGTGCCCAAGAGTAGACTTGGGCCTGTATGTCCCCACACAGTTGAGTTTTAATAATCCTCCATTTCTAGTCACTTTCATGGTCTGGCTGACCTTCTGAATGTACCCAACATTGATTGGCTTTAGATCTATCATATGAGCTATTTTTTAACTGATTGAAGTATTTAAATTTCTGAGCTTAGTTTCTCAAATACCTTTTTTTCCATGTGGAATGTGGTTGATATTTTTAGAGAATAATTTAAATCAGTTCTAATTCTACCCTGAAGAACTCCTTTTGACACACAAGTGGCTTTGTGTCATTCCAACTCTGGAGGAGGCCAGGGAAGGTGTCCTGGGTGCTCAGAACACTGGTTGCTTTTGGAGTTACGGCTTTATCTCTGGGCCATACTACTTCAAGAAAAATGCCAAGGGAATGTTTGTCTTGGTTTATTTTTTGTCCATTTTGCCTCAAAAAATATTTGTCCTGTCTAGGCGTTGTGGCTCACTCAAGTGTAATCCCAACACTTTGGGAAGCCGAGGCAGGTGGATCACTTGAGGTCAGGAGTTTGAGACCAGCCTGGCCAACATGGTGAAACCCCATCTCTATTAAAAATACAGAAATTAGGCCAGGCGTGGTGGCACTTGTCTGTAGTCCCAGCTACTCAGGAGGCTGGGGCATGAGTATTGCTTGAACCCAGGAGGCAGAGGTTGCAGTGAGCCGAGATCATGCTACCGCACTCCAGCCTGGGCCACAGGGATGAAACTCCATCTAAAAAAAAATTGTCCTGAAACTTAAAGAATAAAGACTTGGTAGACATGGAATAATTTTTTCCTCTCATATTCCAAAATGCAAAAGAGAATACTGTAAATACTTGTATTTACTTTATAAATGTCCTGTTTTTCACAGAGTATATCAGTTTGCTTTGGGTTGCCATAGTAAAATAGCACAGGCTAGAGGGCTTGAACAACAGGAATTCATTTTCTCACAGTTCTGGAGGCTGTAAGTCTAAGACCAAGGTGCCAGATTGGTTTCTCCAGAGACCATTCTCCTTGGCTTGCAGATGGCCATCTTTTTCCTGTGTCCTCACATGACTCTTCCCCCATATGTGCATCCCTGGTATTTCTCCGTATCCAAATTTCCTCGTTATAAGGATACCAGTCACACTGGATTAGGGCTCACTCTAATGACCTCATTATAAGTTAATTACCTCTTTAAAGTTCTGTTGCCACATACAGTCACATTCTGAGGTCCTGAACATTAGGGCTTCAACCTATGAATTTGGGTGGGAGGCAGGGACATAAATCAACTCGTAACACAAGATGAGAAATATTGTTCAATTAAAAAAACAGAAACAGTTGATCCCTATGATCTAAAGCCCTGCTCTGCAATTCTAGAGACTGCTTTAGAAGTTTGCATTTAGGTATAGTCATAACATCCTGAAAATTAATTTAGAGAGCTGCTTTTACAATAACAATAAAAAAAGATGAGCAAAAAGAATCATGGCTCTGTAAATTTTGTTTTATTTTGATGTTTCAGAGGGCATTATTACTATTACCAAAATACTGTGGAGGGGGAAGGAAGGTTGGGAGTAGGATGAGAAAGAATCAAGTGTTGAGGGAAATTTTTCATGTTTGTTGGAGGTAAAGAAAAGACACGAGAAGGAAGAAAAGTGAAAGAAGGAGATGGAGAAAGAAGAGAAGAAGGAGAAAGAAAGGATGAGAATGAAGAAGAAGAGGAGGGGGAGAAAGAGGGATGAGAAGGGAGGAGGAGATAAAGGAGGAGAGGAGAAGAAGTGAAGAGGGAATGGGAGGGAGAGGTGGAGTGGAGAGTGAACAGGAGAAGGGAGTGGAGGAAAGAGATGAGGAAAGGGAGAGAGAAAGAAGAGAGAGGAATTAGTGTACGAAGCATTTCTCATGGGTTGAAAAAGAGAGTTCATGCTTTTCCTTCTCTTAGGAATCCCCCAGCTGCTTCTAAGTAAGAAAATAAGAGTGACTACATCAGAGAGATACAAACAGGAGCAGAAAGTAAACGGTGGCCCTGGAGAGGGAGAGCTTGGGTGTTGAGGTTTGGTGTGGGTAGCTGAGAACCATCCAACATTAACGAGCACAAATATGTGCACAGGCTGAAAATGTCTCTCCAGGGACTCTGATGACTGGAGCTTTGTGTGTGCCATTGGAAATCATGAATGAGAAAATAACTGACTTGCTCTCTCAGACGATCTGGTTTATGGACCTGAAGCTCTTATTTGCTGTCAGGACGTTCATCTCCCCGGTGCCTCTGTGAGATATTATTGAAACAACCCAGTACTGTCCTCCTTGCCAAAATGGTTGACGTTGGCCTTAACTTCCCCCGGTTCTGAGGCAGGGACAGACTGGCTAATGTAAGTGTGCCCTGTGGATGTGCAATTTAGAGGGAGGGTTGGGCAAGTATGTTGTATACAGCTAGGGACACACATGCAGAGGGTATTTTCACTGATTCCTCTATGTGGGCATAACTGCTGTCTTGAAGGCCTTTGCTTTTCTGGTTTTAGGATTTCCAAGCCTCTTTCCTGAATCTTAGAAGTCAAAGCTCAAGCTAAGCTGCAACAGAAACTTCATCTTTTCTCAGAATAAAATCTATTTTCCTCCCCTTCCCAGGGTAAACAGATTATGTTGACAGACAAATGAGGGATTAGGTGAGGAAATTTGTTAAACAACAGGATTTTGGAAGCTCAGGCAAGCATATGTCAGGATTAGGCTGAGAGGGAAGGATTCAGTTAGGGTAGGAGGCTAAATGGAGAAACTGGAGGAAATCAGGAGGCACTGTCTGAGATGAGGCATGGTGGTGAGATGGAGAAATATGCAGTTTCTAAGATGCCACTCAAGAGCTCTCTGGAGATTTCTGAACTTCTAGACGAGGCTCTTTGACTTTGGACAGGACGCCAGGCTTAACTGAGCCTCTGTTTTACCTTCTGCACAGTGGGTATACTACTTACCTTATGTACTTCACAGGTTGGCTTTGAAGACAAAATCATATAGGAAAAATATTCTGAATGTGCTAAAGAGCCAGAAAACATAGTATTATTACTTTCTTGGTTTTGAATCTTTTCTGCAGCATCCCTGCTGCATGCTGGTTTCTATGTCCCTCTGTCCCGCCTCAGTTGAATGCCTCTAGCGTTGGGGAGCTTTCTACCATCAAAGAAGGTCACTGTTAAAAACATGTATTTATAATTTTTGCCAAAAAAGTTTGCATTGAGCCCAAGTCTGCCTAATAATAATAGCAATAAGCTAATTCTTATATAAGGTATACTCTGCAGCAGACCCATTTTAGGAACTTTACATATATTAATATTTATTACATTTATTATTCTTAGCAATCGTATAAGGTGGGTACTGTTATTATTCCAGTTTTACATGCAAGAAAACCAAGGCACAGAGTAGGTGACTTGCCTTAGGTCACAGGGTTATAATTTTTACCTGCTGGTTCTTGTTGTTGTTTTTTGTCCATAACTGACTCAAAAGTGTTTGACGACTGCTATTTTGTCTTCTTTGAGTGCGCCCTTGGCCAGGCTACCGTCTACTTTCCCTCGCTTTCCTCTGCATGTGCCTCCTTCTGAAATCTTCCCAGAGAAGGTCCCGCTCTCCAAGGGTGTTTTGACCTACACAGAAAAGAGTTGCATTGCTGGGTCCCCTTGGGCCTGCTACTGCCAGTTGGCTGGAGAGAATTCTAAAGAAGAAAGGACGTTTTCAAGCAGGACTCCCCTCGAAAGTGGTAGGATGGCATGAGCTAGTCCACAGCCCCAGCTGCCAGATGATGGGAATTGGGATCAGCTGTGACCTAATTATGAGTCTCGTAAACCTGCATCATGCCCTTCATTTTCCAGCTCATTGACCACCCAGAGGGGGAGGGAAAATGGATGAGATTCTGGTCAAGTCCTTCCTGCCACTACCATGTGGCCAAGGTCACAGGCCAATGATGTCCAGAGGGAGTTGGAGCAAGGGACGTGCTTTGTTTTCTTCTCTGAATGAAGCGGGTGAGGAGTGAGGCAGAGAGGAAGGAAGATGAGCAGACATGCAGGCCTCCCAGGAGCTTGTTGGATCGGAATGTTCTCACGTCCATTGTAGAGACAGAAATTCAAGATTTAGTCTTCTATCATTGTCAGAATAGCAAAGTAGTACGTCTTATGCCCACACGACTACATGTATGCAAATATACATGCATGAAGCTCTGAATATCTGGTATATATCATGTATTTTATGACTCTTTGGGGACAAAGACTGTGCTAAGAATTCATTTTTATGCTGATAGAGAGCCCCAGCTCCCCACCTCCAAACCAAACACATAATCTCCATATCACATAAATGTGGGCCATTCAAAAAGCAAAAGCTTTTTGCTTTTTTCTGTCAAAAGTGGCATCCATGAATCACTGAGTCTATGAAATTCTCAGTTGAGAGCGTGTCTATAAAGTTTCCTCCTTTCTTACCTTTTTAAATAAAACGACTAACTTCTCTCTCAAATCTGACTGTGAAAACCTCAGAACCAGTGGGATATTACAGAAGGAATATGACGTTTGGGACCATGCAGGTGCTTAGATTCAGATTCTGTCCCTGCTGCTTACCATTTGAGCAACACTGACTCTGGGCAAGTTACTTATCTCTCTCAGCCTCTGTTTCCTCATGAGTCAAAACTGGGAATAAATAATAATAACCCTTCAGGGTTGCTTTATATTTATGATTAAACAAAATAATAGGACATATATTATAGGACTATCACATGATAAACACTTTAGAACAGAGAACATCACTCACCGGGGACTGTCAGGGGGTGGGGGGTAGGGGACGGATAGCATTAGGAGAAATACCTAATGTAGATGACAGGTGATGGATGCAGCCAACCACCATGGCACGTGTATACCTATGTAACAAACCTGCACATTCTGCACATGTACCCTAGGACTCAAAGTATAATAATAATAATAAATGAAAAGAACAGAGAGACTCCTTTTACCTTCCAGTTATCCAAGGTGTAGTGTGTGATAGGGGCAGGTGGCTGTGTAGTGGTAAATCTTAGTGCATAATCCCTAGATTGTTGGATTTTTTTATTTTGGAAAGTGGACTGCCAAAACTTTTGCTAAATGAAAATATTTTCAAAATAATTACCATCAATTGCCATTATTTCATAAAAAGACATTCTAACATCCTAAAGAACTCAGCCTTCAAAGGAGTATGTGAAAGTTAGATAAGGGTATCATATAAAGTACCTAATTATTTACATTAGTTCCTAGCTTTGATAAGCATTTTTAAAAGTACTAGATATAGCTTTTAAATATATTAGTTTTAGTATTGGTATAGTATAAATGTTATCATACTAAGAATCAAGTCCAAAGTCTCTAACATGATGTATAAATGTGTGTTTACATACAGATACCCCACAACCCCAGTATAAAGCTATTTACAGACACACTCTACTTAATACATTCCAAAGCAGGACAAAATAAACACAAACAAAAAATCAACACCCAAACCAAACCAAGCTAACATAAAACAAAACCTACTTAAGATCCAGATTTTTGTCCCAGCATTTAAAAACAGTGCCAGCATGGGTTGAAGAAGCAACGCTGCAGTGATTTCTCAGCCTGGGAAACTGTCCTTTCTTAAATGTGAGATGCCTACAGAGGAAGCGGAAAGATAATCATTTTTTTTTCTTGCTTTTCTGGGAGATGGATCTCAGTGTTTTTGTCTCTTGATTTTGATTTTGGCCATTTTAAAGAGACTGCTGCCAGACGAACCACTTAGCACAATTGCAAAAACCTAGTCTCTATCCATAGCAGAGATGCTTTCCATTAAGCTGTACTTTTTGAGATATTATTCATGTCAATGTCTGTTAAAACTAACCTTCCTGGAGCTGTTGCTATGTAAAATATATTACACTTAGGTCACCAAGTCATTAGTCCAAAATAGGTATTTGGAAGTTGGTTTTTAGTCATTCTCTTTAATTCAAATGGAAGTAGGGACAGAGGAAATGCTCATCACTTAGAAACCCATATTTGGCCTGTTTAGTTACTTGGGTAAAGGGAGTAAGACCTCATGGCTTGAAAGAAGGCTACCAGAAGTTTTTCGTTTGATTTCTTTTTTCGTACTTGATAAGGGAGTAGGCAAAAAATGTCTGAGTCACCAGAATTGGGGTTTCACACATGAATAGTCTCGCTGTAAACTAAAGTCAAGGTTAAAGTTGGAGAAGAGAAAACAATAGTTGACTGTAGCACTGGAATATTTGCAGCCCCACAAACTAACCCCTGGATTACTTAGGATACATCCCTCTGTCTAGAGCCTACCCAATAAAATATGTGATTCTTGCCCTGATTCAGATAGAGATATCTCCAAGCTACTTACTGTATGTATTTATTATGAAGTACATGAATACATCACCATGGAAATACAGTAAATGCATTGCTATTAAAAATTAACACAGACTTTTTGTTGTTTGTCATCCCATCATTTTCTCTTTAATGAAATAACGATTTGGAATACCACCTAATAGCCTGAGATGCCTCAGAGTGAGGTGTATTTTACCAACTCTTTAACTTAATCAGACTGGCTTCTTTATTTGGGGCCAGGTTCTCCCAAGTAACTCCCTCTAAAGTAAAAGCAGGATGGATTGATTCATGGAATATGGAAGCGTTTGCCTAGTGGGCTTCTTTTCAAAAGCTCAAGTACCTTTTCTAAGGTCCCTGGTGTACCCTGGGGAAAAAATATTCTTTTATTTTTTTCAGCCTGCTCTTTTTTCTTTTGTCAAACTGTGTGTGTGTGTGTGTGTGTGTGTGTGTGTGTGTGTGTGTGTGTGTGTGTGTGTGTGCAAAGTTGCATGTTGGTACATACTTGAGATGTCAGTATAGTTTTTCTTGCCAATTTTTATTCAATTTCTACTGGGATGAGCAAAATTGACAGTTTCTAGACACCTAGAAAGAGCCTTTGATCTTAGGAAGTGAAGTACATAATGGTAGCCAATTTTACCTAAGAGAAAGATAACTAAGTGATTTCTCAAATGTCAAAATCAAAAATGATCTCTTGTTTTTCAAAATAAGGCCCAGAGATCCTAATAGCAAGACTGAATTGTTTCTGCTGTGTATCAGAGCAGGAAAAGGGGAATTGAGGTAGCATTGGTTGATCGCCTACTATGTGTCAGGCTTTGCACTCATTAGCTTGAATGATTTAAGTAAGAGGACAATGTTTCCACTAAGTTGCAACAAAAACTACAAATCTTAGAGTTTCCATGGTGACATCTTGAATCTTCTGGTTGAAGGAGGGGGGAATAATTGAAATAACTCTTGATTTCTTGTGTTAGGGACCAGGAATATGCCTTTGATAGGATATCTGTTGTTTGGAGGTCATTTTGACCCTTTCTAGAAGAAAAGGAATCATTGAGTGCTTTGAGATTCCAACATCACCACATACCACTTAGTGAAGGTGACAGTCTCCTGGACCCCTGATCAGCACTAGGGCTGTTGGCCACTTGTTGCTGTCCCCATCAGCCTGAGCAGACTTTTTTCCCGAAGAAATTTGCTAAAACAATAAATCAGCTATCACTGGCCATTAGGACATCTACTGCATCCAGCTATTCTAATACCTTCCTCACTTACTCCTCAGTAGCATGTTTTACTTCTATTTACTGATACCACAGTCTTAACAAAAATAGCACATTGATTATAGGAGTTGTGAGGCCTTGAGCTCTGAAAACTGGGGACCACATTGAAGAAAATGGAGGGACAAGATACTAATACAATTTCCATTAATGACCTGGATAGAGTCTGCATGCATTGCTTATGTATTTAATTTTTATTCTGATTATTTTTAACATTGTAGGCAGAATGCCAGAATGCCAACCATCTTAGCTTCTTCAACGTTATACAATATAAGCCAGAGGGAAGCCTAACTCCTCAGATGATAGTTGAAACTGGGGGAAAAAAACAAAGGTCAGCCTGCAAAATTTCTTCAGACTTTGATTAATACAATTTTAGATTTGAAAAAAAAATGTTTTGTTTGAGTTTTTTTCCTACATATTTTGAGTTTTGATGTAAAATATTTTCTTTTGAATTTGAAAGACCACTTCTCCAAGAATGGAGAGTTAATTAGATGATTTTCTTTTCTTTCTCATTGGAAATATAAACTGTGTTCATTTATTCAACAAATATTAATTGAGTGCCTGCTATGTGCCAGATACCATTTTAGGAACCTGGAATGCTGTCATGAACAAAAACAGAGAAAAAATATCTTTCCTTTTATAGAGTTTACATTCTAGTAAAGGAAGAAAGAGGCAATGCAATAAGCATTACAATTCCTTTTTCCCTTTTATAGTATGTTATAAGATTATGAGATTATAGAAGACCAAGCTGAGCAGGGTAAGAGGATAAAAGTGCTGTGTAGGAGGACAGGTGACATCTGATCCAAAGATGAAGGGGTTGGTCATATAGATATCTGGGGAATATAAGGCCAGTGTGTCTGGAGTGCAGGGAAGAGGGGGATTAACTACTGGGAACTAGAGCACATTGGATCTTTTTGTCCACTGGAAGGACTCTAGCTTGTACTTTGAGTTGAAATGGGAGCCACTGCAGAGTCTTGAGCATATCCTTAACTCATGGGACTAGCATGAGTTAACCTGAGTTTTAACATGCTTGTGTTGGCTTCTGTGTCTTTATTGTCCCAAGATCAGTTTTTGCCTCGTGATTCCAGTTTTCTATAAGTTATGCCATTCCCTGACGCAAAACAGACCTCACCCTCTGTGACACTGAGTCAGTGGCTATTCATTCCTGTTGAGGTGTTGTAACATCTAGATCTATCCACTGTTCCTTCCAAGCTTTCTGATGGCAAATTTTCATGGAAAAATGCAGGGGTCTATATATGGTGCCTAAGAAAAGGAAAGTAGAAATGGTAATACATTCTACTTCTGAGCATAAGGTTTGATTACCTTTGTCATTATTTCAAGCCAATACAGCCACAAACATAATTGGTGGTTATGAAATTATGCAATCATGCTGTCTGAGGCCTCATTACCCCTGAACTCATAAATCTTCATTGCCATCTTTCCATGATCCTCTTAAAGAATGTACCTACCCACCACCTACATAATAAAAGAAGCCACAAGCCCCAGCCTTGGGGGAATTGTATTGATTTGTAAAGAGAGAAGCTATCACTTGCTATTCTCATTAACCTGGAAATAGACACCACATTTTATCTGCTGCTCTGTTTCCTGCTGTAGATCTATTTAGTAAATCCATTAATCTATCTGTCCATTCATCCATCCACCCACCCATCCATCCATCCATCCATCCACCCACTCACCCACCCATCCACCCATCCATCTGGCCATCCATCTGTCTAGCCATCCAAATTTCCATTTATAAAGTGACTATTTTGTGTCAAGTGTCATACTGGGAGGCAATATATTTCATGGTTGGATGTACAGACTGTATGTAGCCTCAAAATGTCTGGAATTAAATTCCGCTCATTACTTTAGCTATATGACCTTAAGTACGTTTTATTATTTGAGCCTCAGCATCTTCCTCTGTAGGATGATAGCAGTAATCAAATGTATCAAAGAGTCATTATAAGAATCACAAAGTTCATTAATTCATGGCCCTTTCATTTTGTCCTGGAGGAATAGTTTTAGTAGTTTTTGTATTCAATCATCTCTCCTTTTACTTTTTCATCAGTTTACTCTTTCACAGTTCATCCAGCAGCCTATCAAGGACCTAGTATGTGTTAAGTATTATGAAGAGAGGGGTGTTTTTCCGAGAAATGGAGGCTGTAGATGTGTCCCTAGTACCTTACACAGTGCTTGGCACATGGCCAATGCCCTATATTTCTGGAATGGATGCAAGTCCCTGCCCTTGAAAAGTGTTCAGTGTGTCTGTAAAGGCCAGTGCCAGACGGGAGTGTCACTGGGGCAGCCAGCCAGGGACAGGGAGTGGAGCAGGAACAATTGAGAAAAGGCAGAAGGAGACAATCCTTCAGCTGCTTCTGCTGTCCTGAACATTTGAAGAGATTTCTTATTGGGACTGGCTCTTTTGTTCTGTGGTTTGTGTTTCTGCCTTTGTGCGAGTGACTTGTCTGACGTTTCTGGGACTCTATGCTGATATGCAGGCCAGGCAGGTGGGATCCCAGTGGGGGACTATGCGTGCCTTTCTGTGAATTCCAGCAAGAGTTTAACCTTGGGCAGGGAGGGCTAGTCTTTTTGACTTTAGGGTAGTTTAATATCAACACCTGTTTGGGGTAGGGATAATAAATGTTTGGCTTACAGAACTTGCAGCTTTGCAAAATCTAGTGATGGTGCATACACTTATACTTATTGTGACTCATCTTAGTGCAAAGACAAAGGAATACACCTAGAAAAATTTCACATTTAAGGGGATAATTTCAGTGGTGACTTCAGTGGGTATCAGAAGCACATGATAAGTAAATATGGGGGCCTCTGGAGCCAGACTGTCTGGGTTCATAGCTCTATCTTTTCTTTCTTTCTTTCTTTCTTTTTTGAGATGGGGGTTCTCACTATATCACCCAGGCTAGCCTTGAATTCCTGGGTCCAAGCGATTCTTTTGCCTCAACCTCCCAAGTAGTTGAGACTGCAGGCATGACCCACTGTATCTGGTCGGCTCATAGCTCCATCTTTTATCAGCCATGTTACCTTGGACAATGTTGTTAGCTTCTCTGTACCTTAGTTTTATTGCTGTAAAATGGTTGTAATAATTATAACCTGCCTCACTGGAAGTTGAGAGGATTAAATGAGATGATATATTTAAAGTGCTTAAGTTCTAGGTTCATAATAAGTATTCAGTAAATGTGAGCTATTATTTCTCTTCCTCCTCCTGTTTTCTTTTTTTTTGTACTACCGTTATTACTATTTCAAATAATGTTATTATAAAGATACAACTAGATCATATTTGTAAAAGTAGGTAATTGCCTAGCACAGGCCTGGCACCGATAAGCACTGAGAAAAACGTTAGTTTTCTTTCACTTGGGTCACTAAAGTCCATCTGTAAAGTCTCAGGGACTTTCTCATCATTTTCTCCAAACCTAATGCAAGATATTCACATTTCTTATGCAAAGAAGAATCTCAATTTAGCTGATAATCTGGGCCTCCCTTACCTTCCCACTGCTCACTGTAAGAGAACAGTACTAGCTCATAACTTTCTATGATTTTGTATTAAATTAAAATTATAATGCTGTATTAGTTACCTTTTGCTGTTTAACACATTTCTATAAACTTGGCAGCTTAAAGCACCACACATTTATTATCTCAGCGTTTCTGAGAGTCAGGAACCTAGGCACAGCTTAGCTGGGTCCTCTGCTTTATGGTTTCTTACAGGTTGCAATCAAGGTTTTAGCCAGGGCTGGGGTCTCATCTGAAAGCTTGACTGGAGAAGAATCTGCCTCCAAGCTCACCTGGTTGTAGGCACAACTTCATTCCTGGAGTGCTGTTGGATTGAAGGTGTCAGTTCCTAGTTGGCTGTTGGCTAGAGGCTGCCCTCAGTTTCTTGCTGTGTGAGCTTTCCCTATCATGGTGGCTTCACCAAAGTCAATGAGAGAGAGAGAGAGAGAGAGAGAGAGAGAGAGAGAGAAAGAGAAAGAGACAGAGAGAGAGAAGCAGAGAGACAAGAGAGACAGAGCCTGCTAACTAGATGGAAGTTGCAATCTTATATAATCACAGAATTGACATCCCATCAACTTTGCTGTATTCTATTAGTTGCACATAAGTCCCATCAACTTTGCTGTATTCTATTAGTTGCACATAAGTCACAAGTTCAAAGCACACTCAAAAGGAAGGGATTATGTAAGGATGTGATACCAGGAGGCGGGGACCATTGGGGCTATTGTAGTCTGCCATAGAATGCCCGACCAATGGGTTGTCTTTTAGATGCTTTATTTTGCCTAATTTTATTTTATGTTTTATCTCAGTTCAGAGAATTCAATTTATTAGAACAGGTATAAGCGGTACAGAGGTGCTTTAATTATTCAGCAGAATTCTGGAAATTTCCAGAAATGTATAGTTTTGCTTTACCTTTTCTCCCCCTGTAAATGGAAACCTGTCTTTCCATGAATGAATGCTACAATTTCAGAGATGCTTTGTTTTCCCCCTGGCTGATTGTCAGTGGGCAGTAGCTTCTAACAGAGGGAACAGTTTTAAGTTTCTTTTTCTTCTCAACTTCTCTGTTAAATGGTTAATGATCTGGAAGCAAGTACTTGGAGGTGCTTGGGGAGCTCCTATTTAAAGAAACACTGTGAAGAGAAGTTGCCTTCTACAGTAAAAAAGTGGGGATGATTAGTCCTTCATTTACATGTTTAGTAAATCTGAATATTTAGACTTCCAGGGTTTCCCCCGCCACCCCCGCTGCCCACAAATAGATGAGCTGAAAGTACAGGCTAGTTTCCTACATACATCTGACTGAGAAAGGCTTGCTCTATCTCACCTTAGGCTCCTCCGAGAAGACAGCTGGATAGCTGCGTGGTGGTAGAGGTGTCAGGAAGAGCTTCCTTATAATTATTTTCATTCCTATGTTTCTACTCAATGCTATTTAAACTGAAACGGGGCTTCATCTGCTCCTTTTGTTTATTCGGCAAATACTTTTGAGCATTTTTTATGATCCAGCCACTGTGCTAGGTGATGGGGTTACAATAATATACAGTCTCAGCCTTCAAAAACTTATTTGCTGAAACATTATTCTCCAGATCTTTATTCTGTTTCTCATCTATGATTAATGGGAATAGATAGCTCATTTTTTATTGTTCAGGGAAGCTAAAGAGTACAGGCAAATGCCGATGATGAAGCCTCTTTTATTGCCCCACTCATAGTTGTTTCTCTCCCTCTTTCCTTTACTTATGAGATGCAACTTCCTCAAAGGCAGTTTATGTTAGTTATCTATGGCTGCATAACAAATTACCTTTGAACTTAGCAGCTAACAACAACAACCTTTATTAATTTTGCAGTTTCTGTGGAGTAGGAACTCAGGCATGCCCTTGCTGGGTCCTGTAACTCAGAATCTCTCAGAAGGTTGTCATTGAGGTGTCCACTGAGGCTGCAGTCATCCTAAAGGTTGACTGGCAAAAGGTCTGCTTCCAAGCTTTCTGTTGGCTGTTGGTAGGATTCACTTCCTCACTGGCTGTTGGTCAGACCCTTCCCTCATTGCCTCACCATGTGGATCTCTCCATAGGGCGGTTCATGCCATGGCAGTTGGCCTTTCTAGAGAGAGAATGTGGGAAGAGCCCGAGAGTTATAAACAAGACAGAAGCTATAGTCTTTGGTAAGCTAAACTTGGAAGTCATGTCCCGTCACTTTTGTTGTATTCTATTCAATAAAAGCTACTTACTAGGTCTAGCCCACACTCAGGTGGAGAAGATTATACTTGGGTATACATACTAGGAGGTAGGGATTGTTATGAGTCATTATAGAAGTTTTCTACCATGGACAGAAGGATATTTCAATTCTGGAAGGTATCTGATATGGAGACTCTTAAGACACTGTGAGTTACCCATGAGCTACCTCTTTTTTCCCATTTTATATTCTCTGTGGTCTCAGAACAGAGATTGGGGGCAGTGGATGGAAGCATGGAATAAAGGATCACATGCCCAAACTAATAATTTTATTTTTTACAAAGCATTATCATATATGAAATCTGGAAAGGGTATTAGAGGGCCTTATGCAAATGAAGAAACTGCCTAGAGATCTGTGCAGCCCCCCGGGGTCCGTTCTAACTGCTGACCCATAACAGAATACTGGATCTCCACAGAGAACCACAAAGGCCCAGAGACATCTTTGCAAAGGTGTCCTCATCCCTCTTCTAGTCTCTGCAGGAGCCTCTTGGGAGATCAAGAGACCAGTATTTCCAAGCTCCTTCCCCCAGCATAGGAACACCCACCATGTTGAGAGGCTCACACAGGAGCCTCATCATCCACTTGCTACCTAGCAATACCTTTGTTACATAGGTTGGTTCTGCCTTGTACCTAGAAATCATATTTAGGATTAATAATAGTTTATATAATTAATGTATCTGCCATGCTTGGTCCAACACATTTCATCACTTATCTGCATGCTGGCTGCCTCCTGCGGGCCTCTAGGTCTGGAGCTGTGGGATGAGCATGCTGGGTAACAATGCTATAGGTCTGCTTACTGGACCCAGTCCTACAGTCTATGAATATTCTTTTCTGCATTTGAATAGCAATAGCTGGAGATGCATAGGGCTTGATAAAATAATTTTACATTTGTTATGTTCACTTTTTTTCTCGCCTGTCAAAAATGTCAGCTTTTACTTTCTGGCTTGCAATCTAAATGGACCCAATTGTACCTTAGCTACTTTGATATGACATTAGCTGCTTATGGCAATTGCAAGAAATCTCATACAAGGGTTAATCTCCCTCACCCTTCCATTCCTTTGATATGCTGTTGGAAATTTCAAAGTGCTCAAACAGGGAGACGAGGAGGCAGAGGGTAAATGGATACAGAATGGCTGGGAAAGGGAGTAGCAGTTGTTGGCTGCTCTGAAGATCTCTCTCCCATGGCCTGGTGCCATGAGACTGTGTCCAGTGTGATTTTGGCAATTTCCACATTCTATGTGTATTTGCAAAGGAGCTGTTTTTGCATCAGTTGATATCTAAGGACAAATTATGTGTTAGAAGAGTGCAGTTACTTGGGAAGGAAGCAGTGCCATTATATAATATTTTGTATTTAATATAAATATATTTAACATCACTGGCAGAAGTATGAGGGTGGGTAAATGTCTATTGATAAGTTAATAGATTTTACCTGCCTAAATGACATTGTTTGCAATCTGTTTATTTAGTTAGTAGCAAATCCTGGCATATCAGAGTAATACCTAAAGGCAAAATATTAGATTGACTGTTTGCTTGCCCTTAGGTTATTTTTTAAAAGCTACTTATATAAATTATAAAATGAAGCAAGGCTTCGTTGATAAGAGGGTGGTGGGATTTGTAGACAGCACTAGAGACTGATGCAAATCAAAGAGACCAGGAAGGAAAGGCCAGGAGAGCAGCAGACAACAGATGAATATCCAGAAGCCAGCAGATGCTTACAGGCAATAGGTAGAGGCTCAGGGGGAGACAGATGACTGATGGGCTTCAGGGAGGGCTGGCAGGGGTCTAGGTTGTCAGCTGGGATTTTGATCTTCAGAAAGGACCAGTGAGGGGAAAACCTAAAGCAGCCATTTGGGGTCAGGCATAAGGTCATGGCAAAGCAGTGGGAGAATTGTAAGCTCTGAGGTATGGGTAGGGGCTTGGACAGGGCCACCATCAGCAGGATCAGGATTAGGGCTCATGGGTCTTGAGCTTGTTTCATTCTTCCTGACCAGAGGCAGGGCTAGTTCCAGGGCCTGGGACAAGGCTAAGCCTGAAGGTAGATATTATGTGACAATGAACAAAAGGAGGAGCATCATACTAGAAGTCACCGTTATGTCCTAGTTTCTCCAGGACAGGTCCACTTCACATGTGTTATTCCAGCATCATAATTAATGGTTCTCCCCTTTCACTTCAAATTGACTGACTTAGGTGATAAGTTACACAGTTACTCTAATTATTTTACAGAACGTGTTTCATAAAAAATCTTTTTAGCAGAATGTCATCCAGAGACCACACAAGCAGAGTTCTCCAGTCACATGAGTATGGAAAATCCAGAATGAAATAGAGTTTAATGGATGATTCTTTACTGTAGGATTTCTCACTGCCTTTATATGCTAAAGCATAATATGAATCTCTGAGAGGGAAATGGAGTTCTTAGTTTCCCATCCTTGGTTGATCTGTTGGTGCACTTTGGGTACGGCCGAGACTACCGTTATGTGGAACACACTTTGGGAAACCCTGGTTAATTGAAAAGGGGGTCAGAAAGGGAAACTGATCATTGCTTCTCCTGTACTAAGGCTGCTTGTGAAGTCAGCAGTCATCAGTTAAGTAAATAATTGCTGGAGACAACAAGTGCAGAATTTGACAAAATCTTCAATTCGCTGATGATGGACCGACATTAGCAGAGGAATATGTGACTAGCCCTAGCTGAGTAACTTTCTGAAGGATGACTTGTTTTCTAGCTCTTTGGCACTGACTGGTTAGGGCATAGGAAGAAAGAGAATTTAAGTCTTTAATTGCATGATGTTCTTAAAGGAAAGGTTAATGAGGAGAGAATGGTGTGTATGTTGTGTCTTTGTGTATGGGGAGGGGACCTCAGGAACTATGTATTTTTATCCAGCATTCCAGGTACCTCTGATAAAGATAGCCCTCACACCATTTGTGGAGAAACATTTCCTGGGGATTCTGATGAGAAACTCTTGGTGATAAAACACCATTCACAGTGATCATTTCTTTAATTATATGAGTCCTTTGATATGATGGCCAGTGATCTGATATTTGGTAAGTTCCCACTATGTGCCACAGCCTATCCTGTGTGCTTTGAGTGCTTAACATATACTGTGCGAAATACTCCTCGTAATAACTCTGAAATTTAGTAATAGCCCCAATTTACATAAGATATCTAAAGACAGAGCTTAAAATGGGCCTGACTTACTAGGTTGTCCCATCCAGGCCCCACAAGAGGGTTATAGCTCTTACACCCACTTCTCAAAAACTCCCTAGGACAAGCACACAATGAGGCAAATCTCTGAGCCTTTGCCGCAAGGTTACACAAAGCTCATTTGGAGCCTTAACAAGCATGAGACCATTCCATTACAAACAGGACCATATGCTGACACATTTTATCTCTGCCTGGTGGAATGGGTCAGTATCAAACAGGCTAATCAAGGGAGAATGATGAAGCATTGATTTCCTAGGCCTTACCAAGTGTGGAGGTTAAAGTCAACCTACCTAGGAAGGTCTTTTTTTAAGATGAGGTGGAAGAGAGAATACAGCAAGAGAAGCTGACAAGGACTTGCTTTGCTTTTGTCATGGAGTTACATATCCAGACAAGTGACACAAGCAGCTTCTTCTTGTTTTTAGCTGGGCCACAGAATGTTTTTCTTTTTTAATCTTATTGAAGACCCAGGATCTTTGTAATTCCATCAAGGATTTCAAACTCAAATGCTTACAGGGGCTTGAAACATGAGGAGTTTCAGAACTGCTTGCTGGGGGAGATCTATGGTGACCTAAAGAAGACATGCCTCTTCTAAAGGGAACTCCTGATAATACTGTATTGTAATTTCAAAATAACTGAGAGTAAATTTCAAATGTCTTACTGTAAAAATGCTAGATGAGCAAGGTGATAAAGATGATAATTAGCCTGATTTAATCATTTCACATTGTATACATATGTCAAAAGATCACATGACACCCCATAACTATATACAATCATGATTTATCTATCAAAAATAATATTAATGTATATAATCATGATTTATCTATCAAAAATAATAACAAAAAATAAAAAATAAAGTAGACCGCCCCTTTTAGCATCCAGTGAATAGATTGCCTGTGGAAAACATGGCTGTTGTTTTCTCAGAAATTTCAACTTTTTAAATAAAAATTGAAAATCCATATTTTTATGAAAGTTTTTCTGATTTTTATAAATGGCTTTATTGAGGTATAATTGATATATAAAGAGCTGTACATGTTTAATTTAGTGAATTTGGACATATGCAAACACTGATGATCTCTTCATCATAATCAAGGTAATAGACGTATTCAACATCTCCCAAAGTGTCTTGTGCCCCTTTATTTTTTGTGGTTAAGACACTTAACCTGTGATCTACCCTCAATAAATTTTGAAGTACTCCATACCATATTATTAACTATGGGCAAAATGTTGTATAGCAGATCTCTAAAACTTATTCATTGACCTTAACTGAAACCTTATATCCACTGAGCAATTCCCCATTTCTCTCTCCCTTCCAGTCCCTGGAACTAACATTATGTTCTTTTACCTCTCTGAGTTTGACTATTATAGATATGTCATATAAATGGAACCATGCAGCATTTGTCTGGTGACTGGCTTATTTCCCTTAGCATAATGTCCTCCAGTTTCATTCATGCTGCAAATGACAGGATTCCCTTCTTTTAAAAAGCTAAATAACAGTCATCTTTGGATGGAACCTCGGGTTGTTTCCATATGTTATTGTGAACAGTGCTGCCGTAAACATGGGAGTGCAGATACCTCTCTGAGATCCTAATATCAATTTTTTTGGGTATATGTCCAGAAGTGGGATTGCTGGATCATATGATAGTTTTATTTTTAATCTTTTGAGTTGCTTTCATATTGTTTTTCATGACTCATTCTACATCATTGTAGTTTTTTTTTTTTTAAGAGATGGGGGTCTCACTATGTTGTACAAGCTGGAAGGCAATGGCTATTCACAGGCGCAGTCATAGCATTCTATAGCCCTAAATTCCTGGGCTCAAGTGATTCTTTTGCCTCAGCCTCCCAAGTGGCTAGGAATACAGATGCATACCATCACACCTGGCTCTCATTATAGTTTTGATTTTTATTTCCCTGATAATTAACAATGTTGATCATTTTGTATATAATTGTTGGCCTTTTTTTAAATTTAATTTAATTTTTATGAGACAGAGTCTAGCTCCATCGCCAGGAGCCAGGCTGGAGTGCAGTAGCGCGATCTCGGCTCACTGCAACCTCCACCTCCTGGGTTCAAGCAATTCTCCTGCCTCAGCCTCCCAAGTAGCTGGGACTACATGAGCATGCCACTACGCCCAGCTAATTTTTTTTTTTGTATTTTTCGTAGAGACGGGGTTTCACCATGTTGACCAAGATGGTCTCGATCTCTTGACCTCGTGATCCGCCCGCCTCAGCCTCCCAAAGTACTGGGATTACAGGCGTGAGCCACTGCGCCCTTGGAGAAATATCTGTTCATCTCCTTTGCCTATTTTTTACTCAGGTTTTTTTCTTCCTGTTGAGTTGTGGGCATTCCTTATATATTTTTGGAATCATCCTTAATGCTGCAATTAATTTGAATGTTTAAAGAATTCCATAGGCCAAATAAAACATACAGACTTCTGGTCAGTGACTTCTCACAGCTGCATATAGGAGACGCTATATCACTCAAATAAGGGGACACTCATTTACTGTTGTAGTGTCCATAGTGTTGTAGACATTTCATAAGCTACTTCATAAAGTTCTCAAAACAAAGCCATTGGTAGAAATAATCCCACCCATCTTACAGATAAAAGTGAGGCCTAGAGAAGTTAAATGGTTTTTCCAGGTTCACACAGCCTACATAGGGTTAGTGCAGGTCTGAATTCTGATTGGTTTGACCAGAAAGAGCTGCAGATTTGGTGAAGTTATGTTTTCTCTCCCCTGGGGAAAGAGTCCTACTCAGGGTTATTCCATTACTACTGATAGTCACTGCTCAGGGATCAGGGCCATTCCACTTTTCTCCAAACGTTAGTCCCACTGGTATGTGATCCAGTTGCTGAACTGGCTCTCCTTTGATTAGCATGATTGATCATCCACCTTTCTGAGGTTGCCAAGCTTAGATTTATTATATTTTGTAAAATCATCCTTCCATGTCCTTAGAGTCCATGTGCATAGTGTATCTCGATTCTGATACTTCATGTGTGAAATTAAGCTTCTCGGACTGTAATGAAAACATGGCTGTTAGCCTCTAATTGGAATGTGTGTATATTGGTTGCAGTGGTCAAGTCTGTCCACTGATAAATTAAAATAAATAAGCATCCATTTTATATTGGGAATTTTGTGACACTTCTTGAGACACCTTGAGTTTCTCTGAGTTGTAACAAAACCAGAGCAAAGAGTCAAAGCTGTAATTTCTGCTGATCACTGGCTTTTGAATAGATTATGAACTCTTAGAGGATTGGGTTTGTATCTCTGTAGCTCTCTTTATACAAAGATGAAGGCTTTCACAGCAGTATCTGTAATTGGGTGTTTAATAAATGCTTTTTGATGAGGATAATGGTATGGAAATAAAACTCTTGAGATCCAGAGTTTGCTTGGATTTCTTGCCTCATTAGGGAAGAAAAGGTGAATGGGAATGCATGGGTAAATATGAATGTCAATCTCAGGCAGGAAATCACATACTCTTCCAGCTTGAAATGCTGAAAAGAGGGAAACCAGAAGGGTGTGACTAAGACAGAAATTCTGTTGATTGACACTAATACCGGTATTTACCAATCTTCTGTAACGAGGTAGACTCCATTTGGAATCTGGTGATGTATTTCATATAGCTTAGATTGCTTGACAAGTCACACCAAGGTTTACTCAAAGTCACTGCCATTATGGTATATAATCACAGGCTCACCAGTGTCCCACAGGGGTGAAGGCGGAGGTTAATGGTTTTCTTTTTATTTGCATTACTACATATCTCTGGCTTTCCTGGTGGAATGGGTTTTTATAAGCTCTTCCCATCTCGCTTTCTGAAGTGTTTTAAAGCTATTTCAATGCTGTTTTATAGTTGCCTTTTCTTATATTTGTTTTGTATGCCAGAAAATAAGTAAAGACGATCCAGGATATGAGCTATTGATACTACCAAGCACACTGAAGTAAGTATTAAGTCTTTTATTGAGCTTTCTAAATGGCAAAGTGTATTTCTTTTTATTAAAAATGTTAAAAAATGCGGTCAATTCTAACTAGCTGCCCTAAATGTATCAAAACGGCCTTACAGGTTTTCTTCTTTGCCACCATGGTGAATCCTTCAAGCAAACTGATTTTAAGCTTGATAACAATGTGAATGCAATGACACTGAAGTGTACACTTAAAATGGTACATTTTACGTATATATATTTTACCACAATTAAAAAAATAGATTTTAAGCAGCTAATCAACCACGGAGGTTGTCAGACTGATTCATAGAGCATGAGCGATATTTTGTATTCAGTACTATAAATGTATGGGTAGAGAATATTACTCTGTTATGGTCAAGTGCAAAAAATGTTTCATTATTTTATTTTCCTTAAATCAAATTAAATTTCGGCCAGGCACAGTGGTTTACACCTGTAATCCTAGCACTTTGGGAGGCCGAGGCAGACAGATCACTTGAGGCTAGAAGTTTGAGACTGACCTGGCCAACATGGTAAAACCTTGTCTCTACTAAAAATACAAAAATTAGCTGGGCGTGGTGGCACATGCTTGTAATTCCTAGCTACCTGGGAGGCTGACGCAGGAGGATTGCTTGAATCCGGGAGGCAGAGGTTATAGCCAAGACTGTGCCACTGCCCTCCAGCCTGGGCAACAGAGAGAGACTGCATCTCAAAAACAAACTAACAAAAAATTAAATTTAGCTCTGAGTTCTCATCTGCTGGAAGGGTGTGTGAGAATCAATTGCATTATATTTAAGGAAACCCATTTCTTAGAAGTCTTTGAAAATTTGAATGAGTCTTACATGAGATCAGGAAAACAGGAGAGGAGAGCTGCATTCTTCCCATGGGAAACTTTGTAATCATTTTTCTATTTGCCTGATTGTTAACACTGATGTTTTACCTTGATAGTAACAATGGAACTCTGCAATTTGGCCCTTTACTGCCTGTTGTTAGGCTTATATGCTTGGAAGTCAGAGAGGCTCCTGTAATTGACGTCTCTACTGACCACAGACTTGGCCAGAGGGGCACTTTCTCCTCTTCTCCAGGCTACAGTGCAGTTTCTACTTCCAGAAGAAACTGCAGCAATCCCGTTCACATTTGGCATGGCTTCAAAGGGGACATGGGTCTCTATTAGTCACAGAAACTCAGCAGGATCTTTTCTCACTTTGGGAAGCTCATGTCCTGTGGGTGGATTCTTCTACCTGCTTGAACCCCAGCATGCAGCCAGCCCGGATTCTCAGACAACCCTTTGTATGAGGGAGGTGAAACTCTGGGTGCCAAGTAACTTTGGCTTTTCTACCCTAAGGAACACAAATTGTTAGTACTCTTGAAGTAAACAATCTGAAACTCAGAGCAGGGTAGCCTAAGAGCTTTTCTATATGGGGGAGGAAAAAATGCTTTTCTGTTTTCTGAATATCCAAGGCAGCCAGAACAAGACAAAAAAATTTTAATTTATATATATTTTCAGTCATGCCTAGATGATTATTAGTAATATAATAGTTGCAAGGGTAACTTAGCTTGGGTTTGAATCTTGACTCTGCCAGTCACTGGCTGTGTGACCTTGGGCAGATTAAGTTCCCCATGACTCAGCTTTCCCCATCTGTAAAATAGAAATCACAGTAGTTTTTTTAAAATCATGAATTTACTATAAAAATTAATTAAACAAAAATTCATATGCATAAAGTACTTAAAATAGCCTGGGATGTAGAAAGTACTCAATAAGGAAGCTATAATAATAATAATATAATAATAATAACAATTACTTAACACTACCAAACTTCAGAGTTTAATCCTCTGGAACTCTATGCTTAGCTCTAATCTCAAGGAGTCCAGGGAAGCAGACTAATCCTCACTATTAAATTTTGTATTGATTCTGGGATGTTTTCAAAGAATCCTTTTTAAAGAGTCCCTTATGGGATATTAAATACATCCACATATCTCAAAGGACTCCTATCGATTTGATCATTTTGTGAAATTCTAACCCTTTTGCTTTCAGAATTCTAGCTAGATGACAAAAAGGAAATAACTCACATATGTAAATTAATCAAACTATTTTGAAACTCAAACATTGCTTGGGGAAGACTTGTAGACTGAGCCAAGCCCTGTTCCTTATTAACTCGGGATAATTTGCTTTCTTTTGTTTGATCCCTGGCCTTTAAATGAATGTCAATCTCTTGCTTTTTTTCCTGAAGACCTCTAAGTCTTGCTGACTAAATTCCCTGGAAATTCTTTGAGACTCTTAGCTAGGAGGGGCTGTAAAAGGCCAAGTGCTATCGGGACTAGCATCTCATTGTTAACACTGATGTTTTACCTTGTTAGTGACTTCCAACTTGACATGACAGCTTGTAAGCACCAAATCTTTGCCTCTCCCCATGGTTGTGTGTGTTTGATTTCTTTGGAGAAAATTTGACTTCTTGCATGGCTTAGGGTTTTAAAATTATAAAAATGTTTTATTTCTGGTTTGAATAGTGAAGTAAAGCATAGCCCCGATTTCTCACTCCTTCCACACTCCAGTATTGTCTCATTTCCAGTGTCTCCTAATCTGATGTCACTGAGAAGATGTTTATGGCCTTTCTTGCCAGAGAACTAAAGAAGAAAACAACAACAGCAACAGCAAAAAAAAAAAAAAACCTCTAACAACAGAGCCAATCCTTACTCATGCCAGTCCCAGGATTCCATATATGGGGACATCGGGCATGTTTTAAGCCATATGCTCATAAGCTTTGTGTCATGATTCAGTTGATATGTCTTCATCGATTGCCTCATCTGTAATCTCTTGGAAAGCATGTAAAAAATTAATCACAGATATCTGCTTGTATTACTTAGATTAATGCTAGATGATTAGCAGATGAACCTTAACATCTCAGTGGCTTAACAAAAAAGATGTTAATTTCCTACATGTGTATGAAGTCCAGGTGGGAGTAAGGCTCTGCTCCACAAAGTCATTCAGAGAACCAGGCTGTTGAAGGCTTGCCATTTCCAGTAAATGATCTCCAATGTGGCTCTCAGCAGAAACATCTATACACAGATGGAGAAAGAGATTATGCATAATTTTTTTTTAATTTTAATTTTTGCAAAATGTCATAATAAGCGGGTAAGATGGAGCCTCAATGGAATTGTGGTTAGTCATGGTGAAACAAGAGTTAAAAGGTAAAATCAACAGATTTTTCTATCAGCCATTTATTCATCATTACTTAGAATTATGGAGTGTTAGACTTGGAAAGGGTCTAGAAATCGACTTGCTCATTTTCCTACTTCCAGGAGATCTGGTTCTAGAACCCAGGACTTCTGGCTTCCAGACAAATTGAAGTGCTTCTTTTGCCACTTCTGTGAGAACATCAGTCTGTTAGGGTTAAATCCAAGCTCCACCACTTAAGAGCTGAACAAGTTATATTAACTGCAAAAGGATAATTTTAGCAACTTCCTCATTAGGAGGTTGTATTAAATGGGCAATGCCTGACACACAGACCCTTATTATCATTATTAATATCCTAGCTTTTTTAAATGGTCATAATAATTCCCCTCCCTGAATACAGACCCTAGGGTTATCCTCTCACACTCTTTTTCTGGGCTTGGCCACATGACTTGGTGTGTCAATGAGATAATGGCTAATATGATGCAAACAGTGATTTTTAAAATGTCTAGAGGCTTGCTATCCCTTACCTCTCTTGGGGACCCTTGTGACTTCCACCACATGAATAGGCCCAGGATCACTTGATGGATGATGAAGGATTCATAGCCAAGTCATCCACACTACCTCAGATGACTTTGAGTCAGTCACCAGACATGTTGGTAACACCACCCTAGACCATATGGCCCCAGGCATGCAGCCTAGATTAGAAAAACCACCCAGCCTACCCACAGAACTGTGAGAATGACCAATGTTTGTTACTTTAAGTCATTAAGTTTGGTGGTGGTTTATTACCAAACAAAAGCTGATACAGAAAGGACCACAGTTGAGTTTGTGTGAGCTCAATCTGAAAGTTTATATGAGCTAGATTTGCCCATTATTTCACTGAACCCATCACATGGCCCCACCTAACTCCAAAAGAGACTGGCAAATATAAAGGATCCAGAAAGAAAAGGAAGTAGACCCCAGGACAGCTGGCCAATATCTGCCACACTGATTTACCTTTATTTTGTAAAAACAAAACAAAACCAAAACCCTTAGGTGGTAATCAGAGTGTAACAACTTTCCAGGCAAGTTCTTTGGGCCAGGCCACTAGACAGTCACTTTTAGTTTATTTGTTTGTCACAGGAAGATAGAGAAAAGGAAATGCAGCAGATGTGATGCCTTCCTGAGAGGCTGTCTGGTAAATCAATTCCTGCCAAGCTTCTCTTGTAACCCTGCGAGATAAAAAAGGAATCTGCAGGCAAAAACTACAAGGTAGGAAGAGTTTTAAGCTGTGATCTCTTAGAATAAGAGTTTTTCATTTATTCTAACTGAGAAGGAAGTCTAGGGCATCTGTTACTGAGAGTGCTATTGATACAATTTTGCTTTCTGCCCTATAGGGTCTGAAGCAGCCCTGCCCCAGGCTTAGAAAAGTAAGGGCAAGCTAGCCCAGTTCTATTTACTCCAGCACATCCCATCCCAGACCATTTGTCAGTAAGGCCCTTTCCTTTTGATCCCACGTCTACATTAGGATCTCTGGTCTGTGAAGAGAAATCTCAGAGGCTAAGAATCTGATGAAGAAGGCAGCCTGGCAGCACAGAAAGCACCCTGCTTTGGAGTCAGACTGTCCAGCTTCCATTTCTGCCTCTGCCAGATTAATTAGCTCTGTATGATCTCGCACAACTTCTCTAAGTCTTGATTGTGAGGATTAAAATTGTATTTATTAGGAGTGTGGCACATGATAGGTACTTATTAGATGTTAGCTATCATCATCATCATCATCATTACTTGATTTTGCTTTTCTTATTCCCTTTGATCTTGCTTCCTAGTCTAACAGGAGAAATATTACAAATTGGTGAAGATGGCCTAGAAATGGAAGGGTAGATTAGAGAGCAGGAGATAGTGAAAAATTGCAGTTATTTCACAATTTAAATCATATCCCATGTTTGCATTGTTAATTAGTTTTCAAAAGACTGTCATCTAGACAATCTCATTTAGCATGACACTTCTATGAGACACAGGAACATGCAGTCTATTTTGGCAGATAAAAAACAAACACATGAGGAGTTAAGTAAAATCTGAGTTACTGAGACTGCAGTAACTAAAAAATCAATGTGCAAAAAAATTCAAGTGTTTTGGAATCAGATTTTTTGGATTGAAATATTTCATGGTGGTCTCTACCATTAGCTCATGAGCTCATAGACCAAACCCCATCCTAAATACCTGGTGTTCAGGATTATCAATATAAAAATGGATTTAAGATCCCCATAATTCATTTACCCCTATTTCCTGACGTGCAGAGGGCTTACTGCCACTGGGGTGTTTCATTAATTTTTCCCTGTCTGTCCATAGCTAGTCTACCTCTGTAAACTTGGCTTCTATAACATTGCCTACTGGTCTTTCTTAAAGCATGTTCTGTTCTGGGTCAGTTCTCGTTAATCTAGGGCCAAACTCTTGTTCAGACCTAGGAATGTGTCATCTGTGTGCCTCTTTGCTCTAAGCTGAACATTTGTTAGCGCTATACCTGAGTTTCTGCTGCCACCCTTCATATTCTTTTATGATTTGCAAAGCTAGCAGGAACTAGAAGGTGACTTTCATAACCAAATATCCAGGATCTCCAGGAATTCAGGGAGTAACTGTTTAGTAAACAATTCCAAGACAGCAATGAAAGAGATGTCACAGAAGTGGTATGTAGTATAACATTAGCTAATAATTGATTGATTAATTATTGCTATAGGAAACTAGAGAAAGAAACAGTCACTTTGGGTTGGATTGGTCAGGGAAAATTGCGTGGAAGTTGTGAGATTTGAGCTGCATTCTATTGGGTAGCTAGGTCAAGGTAAAATATGCCATAACCAAGAGAGTAGTGGCATAAATTGCAAGGAGTTTGGGGTTAAATCACAAAGGTTAGCAGATGAGTATATGAAGGTAGATCCTTTATGTTAGGAAGTAATGTTGACAGAATGTTGGAGATTATTTTGCCAAGCATGGTTTCTGGCTGACAGTTTATTCATTCATTCAATAATTGAGTTAAACAAATTCAATTTATTAAGAACCTACTATATTTCAATAACTCTTCTAGATCCCAAGGATGCAGCAATGTACAGGAAAAGTTCATTCCCTCATGTGATTACATCTTAAATGTGGAGGCAAACAATTAAAAATAAGAAGATACAAACAGTAATATTCTATAGCCATTGAACTATGAAATGTTAAAGCAAGGAAACACAGTAGTGACTGTAAGGGTTAAACACCATTGTAGAGAAGGAAATCAGAGAAGACCACTTGGATTGGGTGATATTTAGCTGAGATGTGAATGAAGAATAGAAGCCATTCTTGTGAAAGATCTGGGTGATGGGTATTTCTGGCAGATGGAACAACTAAGGCAAAGCTCTAAGGTGGGAATGAGCTTGGTAGAGTCAAGGAGCAGCATGCCATTGCTCTGTAGTGCACTTGAAAAATATGCTCAGGTCTGGTCCTGCTATTGATGCATTAAGCCAGAATTTCTGAGATGAGGTCTAGGCCACAGTACTTATTAACGTCTCTCCAGGTGATTCTAACAGTTAGCCAAGGTTGAAAACCACTGTATTAGAGAAAAGCCAAAAGATTAAGGGCTTTTTAAAGCAGAGGACACTAGAGGAATCGATGGAGTGAAGAGAAACTCTGCAGGAAGAGTATACTAGGGAGAAGGGGATGATCATCTTTGACCTGCTCATCAATGAAATCCAGACTGACAAGAGTGGGGTCTCTGGGCTCTTTACATAGTCTCCCTTGTCAGTTTCTTGAATTTTTTTTGTGCCAACTATGGTGGGAGTTAAAGAGTTAAGGTTTGGCTTATTTATTTTGGGCAGATCACAGAGATTCAACACTCAGGGCTAGGGAATAGGCAGCTGACCCCAAGCTGGAAAAACTTTCCCAGATACTCCCTCCTGCCTAGGAAGTGGCCCGTGAAAAAGCAATTTAAATAATGGCATCCTAAAATATAGTTCTACATGCAACATTTTTTTCCATAAAAACTAGCTGTTGCCTTATACAACCTGTTAAAAAATGGGAGATTTCACTAATAGGAGGGCAGGAGTTGAGCACAGATCCAACAGAGGAAAAAGACTGGCTTCAGGCAGATAGGGGATATGCCACTGGGGCTGAGATGATGAGTTTCATGAAAAACAGACTTTGAAGGAGGAGACTTTTAAGTATAGAGATAATTTTAGGGGAAACGAAACAGATAAAATGTGACTGGAAGGAACCGAATAGGAAAAGCAGCATGATACCAATGGAAATATCCTCATTTCTTTGACGTCCCTAACAAGAACATCAAATGAGGCAGAATAGTCAAGAACTAGGACTCTAGAATCCAAATTGGATGAGCACCTTAAGCTCTTTAATCCACAGTTTCCTCATCTTTAAAATGGAAATAACAGTGCCTAGAATTAGTTGCTATGAGGACTAATGACAAATTGCATGTAAAAGGCTTGGCACGGTACCTGGCACTTAGTACAGGCCCCGCTCTGTGGCAGTTCTCATTGTAGTGTTCATAACCAGTGTCAAAATGGCTATAATAATTAACATTGCCTCCCTCACAATACCCATGTCACGTTCACCAACTGCCAATGGGTTCCAGATAAAAGCGAGAAGGCCAGTGTGGAGCTGGGGTTACATATGTCAAAAATTCAAAGCTATAGTGCCCCTGGGTATTCAAAAAGAATAAAGATTTGACTAAATTAACAGCCAAATGACATTTACCCCAGGTCTACCCCATACCAATCACTAGCTTCTTTCTAACATGTTTATCCCTTTTAGTTCTATAGGGTAGAAAAGAATGAATTGGGGCTAGGCTGAGTAGCAGAGGAGAGATTGATGTGCAGGGTATAGATGACACATTAGGTCAGATGATCTCTGAGAAAAGTTTTTGTCATCTGTTGCTTAGATTGCCCATCTTGGAGCTCAGGAAATCTAAGATGGCTTTAAAGGTAATGATAGCATTGAGAAGTAGTGAGATTGCAGGGGGCTTTCACTCTTCAGCTTGGGTGTTGGTGGAAGGCAGCAAGGTCAATATCCACAGTTGTAGTATAAAATTCTAGGTCTGTGTTCCTGAAAAGAAAGTTGGTATGAGCTAATGTGAAAGATTCGGGGAGAACTTGTGTAAAAAATAACAATGAACACCAAATACATAGTTGAGTTCTCTGGTGGGTAATGGTGGTAGAATATTTGAGAGAAATTTTTGAGTATATTTCCCATGGAAACTTGGGATATAACTATAGTCAATAAATTTTGAAGAAAAGAGTTAGCAAAGAAAATTAATCTGATTATTAACATTATATACAATAAACTAAACTGGGAACCAGAAGAGCTGTGTGCCAGACTGAATTACACTGAGTAAGCAATTTGAATTATCTAGGTCTCAGTTTCTTCAGTCTGAAAAATAAGGGCATTAGATTATATATGGCTAATCCATCTTTTGTTTAAAATTTTGTTAAGTTCTATGGAGTACAGATAAGTGGATGGCTTCAGGCACAAGTGAGAAAGTATTTTAACCTTCTTACATTTTTAGGCCATGTCCAAATGATTTGTTTGTTTTTCACTTTATTTTATTTGAATATAATTTAGGTTTTCTTTCTCATGGGGTGAATAAAAATAAACACTGTAGAAATGTATAAATCAGGGTGAATTTATTGGAGTATGTCCAATAACTTTATAAATAGAAAGTGAAAAGGATGATTGAGCTATTTAATATGTTGATTTAAGTGATGCTGGGTGATGAGTGGTAGTGACAAGACTCTTCTCTTACTAGGATATCACATTAACAGTTTCTGTCCTAACTCTGCCTTTGTCTAGTATGTACGAGTGGCTAGAATTTGGTGAGAGGGGCTGTCTGCTGAGCTGCCCCAACTGTGGTTACAGCGCAGTTACAGAGATGGATTTTTAAGTACATTTGTTTTCCTTGCCATTGTATTTGTCATGAAACAGACTCCCTATGCTCATTATCAAAAAGCCCGTATGCTATCTTCAGTTCAGATTTTGCTCACCTCGTTCTCTTCATTGCATTAGTCAAGTTCAGAAACTAGACTGTCAGCTGCCAGACAGGCTGCTGTTTCTCTAAGAGATAGGTGAAAAACCATTTAGGAATTCATTATCAAAGTGTACAGCCCAAGAAGGTGTTTTTGCCTTCAATTTAATTATTCCCAAAAAGCACACGATAAAGAAAAGTACCCAGGACAATTAGATGGACTATCTAGTTGTCAAAAATCAAATTTCCACCTTTGCAAATGCAGGTTCATATTCTGTTCTTAACTCGTCAGAGGGAAACACATGATGTTCACTGTCAGTTTCGATTGTTGAAAAAAGCTTGTTCAAAATCTGTAAAGTTGTCACTCCTCATGTATTTTTACTGAAGAAACTAGGGATCCAACTTCTTGTGCATAAACTCTCTGACTAGACAAATGGACCTTTTGGAATGATAAGTATGTCTTAGAGGAATATCTTAGCTGGAGCTGCAAATAGAGGAATCATCTTTTGTTAAGTTGTTAGAACCCAGATAACATAAAAGATTATTTTATGGAGTTTGAAAAATCTAAGACATATTGCCCTCTAGTGAGACCTTTACAATATATTTGGGGAGTTGAAGCATATATACCCAGAACCTTGTTTTTAGTGGTTCTTGGCAATTTTAAAGTTCTTGTAATATAGTACACCAAGTACCCAAATATGATGCCCACAATGAGGGCTATGGTAGGTCAGAAAGGAGGCTGTGTTTTGGTTTCTGAGGAAATGGTCATGTACATGGAGTCTCATCCACCTGGAAGGATTGCTGTCTTTATGTTTAGTGGCACTTTCTGTTATTTAAATTTATCTCCAGGCAGGGATCTAATCCAGTCCAGAGTTATAGGAGCTATAGGTAGTCAGGAAGTGTGTTTAATTTGACTTTTGTTCCTTATGCAGAATAAAATAGAAAAAAATGAAGGTCCCAGAGAAAAGGTAGCTTGAGAACCAATGAGAGCATCTCCATGAACTGTCAAAACCTCTGGGACCCAGCAGAAACAGGTTTGATTTAAGCTGTTCCTTGGTACAGAATGAGAGCTCTTGTTTGGCATTTATCCTTGATATATATGGGAGCAGGCTTTACCAGAGGCAAGATCTCAATCAAAAGTCAGGCTTTTTGAATTTAGGTCTTTCTTCCTCTGCTATAAAGTGTTGAGGTCATAGTCCATGCCTTGATTGGTTCACAGTTGCATACATCCTGAGGCAGGTGGGGGTAATCCTCAAGTTTTCCTACACCAAAGCGTACCCCAGAAAGAAGAACTGCTCATTCTGGAAGTGTTTGGAAGATAAGGCCTGTGATGGGTTGTCCCATTTGATCACTGTGGGTTTCCTCTCTGTAATAGCTTCTGTTCTCCTGGAACCTAGTATTGAGAAAAAATAACCTTAGCCAGGAACTGTCACTCTTCTCCTAGAGTAGGACAGTCAACTGGCCTCTAGCCTATAAAGAAATATTCCTTTTAGATAGACTCCAGTATATAATATTATTCTGCTATATGTCAGGAAGTGGCTGAGTAATTTATTATACAACTTGTCTATAGATCAGAGTAGATGAATAATAAAATCTTTAGTATGTAAAAAGCTTACAAGATGAGACTTATGGTAGCAAAGGATCCAGAAAGATTGGGTCATTTTGTAGTTATTAATAAACATATGCCTGTGATAAAGACCACTTTGGCAAACCAAAGTATCTCCCTACCCATCATTCTGCCTCAGGAGAATGTGGGCTCTGATAACCATGTATGTAATGATCAGATCCCCCACATTTACTAACCTGCTGCAGTCATCATTGTGGTAGATGCTTTCACAAGAAAAGTGTTCATTTTATCACATTCTGTAGCTACTTACATTCTCTGCATGTTTGTTTAGGAAGCATTTTATTGAAATTATTCCTCATTATGTATAACTTAATGCCATTTATTCATTTATGTACTCAGTACACATTGAGTACATACCATGTGCCGGGTGCTGGGAAAGCAAAAGAAAAAACCACTATACTTGTCCTTGAAGTCATCTCAGTATTTGTAGAGGTGCATAATAAATGTAACACTTAGTGAGAAATACCATCATTGAGTCACAAATTGCTAAGGAAATTAGCAACTAACTGTCTAGGTTGGTTGGGAGCATTCACAGATCAGGTTATATTTGTTCAGGACCTGAAGAAGGAGTAGGAGTTTTCTAAGTAGATCAGGTAAAGAAAGAGAGTAAATATCAAAAGACCTGCATGTAGGAAGACGCAGAAGACATAGCAGGTTTAGAGAAGTTTAGAGATGTTTGAAAAGCATGCTGGAACACAAGAAATGCTTTTGGAAAGACTCTGTACAAATTTGTACCCTAATACTAGGTATGCAACAGTGAACATTTAAGATTTATTGAATTAAGGCAATCAAAGAAGATCTAAGTTGTGAGATTCAAGAAAGCGTGGTTCTTTTAAATGCCTCATAAACAGTGGGGGTGGACCTCTCCATGGTGCTGACCCCCACCCCCGCAAGCCTTTCTATCTATCTGGATTATTGGCTCCTTTCCGTATTCCTAACCCTCATTCTGCATTCAGTAAATACCTGACTGACAATTTCACTCACTGGCCCTGCCACGACCCTGACTTGATTACTACTCTGTCCAATGGTGAGCTTATTATTCTTTCCTTTAACCTGTACAAACCCTGCGTGGGGATTTGATCAACTGAAAGAATTTACGGGAAGAAACAGAGATTGTCAGTAAAGTCCTTTAACTTTTTTCTCCTTGCTTTTCTCCCAGGTGTTTTAGAATTTAGCTAATCTGGATGCAATTTATTAATTGCTGGGGTCTGAATTTCCTTAGCCTTTTAGCCTAGATCACATTTATTTATTATGTACTTATTGATGGATTTTTCAGGAAACTATAGTTCAATGTGAAAATTTGAAGATAGACTCAAACAATGGGGATGTCTCACGGTGACACAGAGGACTCAGATAAATTTGTGGAATAGAGTAGAAAGAATACTGGATTTGCAACTACTTGTTCAAATCTGGCTTTCACACTTAGAAGCTGGGTAAAGTCATTTAATTTATTTTGAAGCTTCAGTATTTTTATTTGTAAAATGTAGATAGGTGATACCCTATCTACTCACAAAGTTGTGCTAAGACTCAAATATTCTCATGTTTGATAAATTAGTTCGAAAGTGTTACAGTTAGAAATGATTACTGGATAGGTTGGAAGGTTGTCCAACTGGTGCCCCTCATGAGGTGAAGAGAGAGTACACACACAATTAGCACAGTGAAAGTTAGGGGCTGTGAAGACTCCAGGGGACAGAAGAGGTAGAGGCATTAATATGATGGTGCTGAGAAGTTAATCTCTTCCTTTTAAAAAATAGCTCTGTATAGAAGCTGTCAGTGGGGATTTCTCCCCAGTCAGATTTACGACTTTTGAATGGCATTTCTTTACTTTGCCATTCAGAGGATAAACAAAGCTGGAGAGAACAAGAGTTTCATTTTCCTATCAGTGGCAAATACATATCAATCAATGTAATTGAAGTTCAGGTGGAATAATATATGGGCGATCCATTGCATGCTCCTTTGTGCACTCTGTGTGTCTGTCTCTCTCTCCTCCTCTCTCCCCACTCTAATTCCTTTCACCATCATTTCTTCCTGCCTCTTTCTGGTATTCAGTTCTGTACACATGAAAAGCATAAGCCAATTAGAAAATAATTGCTATTACTCTGATTGGCCCATCTTTCTTGATGTTTAGGTTAATTTGGCATTTTATTCTCTCCAAAGAACATATTTATTCAAAAAAGACAACTACCACATTTAATGCAGGACATTTAGATATTAATCATCAAAGGTAAACAATTAAGAAAAAAAGTAGAGTCTTTAATTCTTTTCTCTAAAGTCACATACACAGAGATCTACTTGACCTATGCTATGTAGAAGTGCTTGCCTGAGACCCAGGGTTAAATTTTACAATGGCCACTTGGTAAATTGGTAGGTGAGCAATATTTTATAGACCCTTGTATTAATTATTTTGGGGGATGGATATAAGTTTGTAGGTGGGGAAAAGTACTCTCAGATTATTCTAGGGGAGAAGAATCCTATATCTTTATAAAAACTTACAAAAACCTTAATTTCATTGAATGGTTTATAATGTAAAATACCACAGTGATATATAACTGAATAAGAGGACTTCTCTGTGAGTAGAGATTATCTGTACATCCTGATGAAATTTTTTAAAAAAGATGGCATGTATATTTTTGGAGGTTTACAAAAGGAAACTTGGGAACCAAGAAAAAAGAAGGGTGTAAATGAACTTATTGTTGTCCTTTATTGTTTGAAAAATTCTTATTATAAAGGATGGTAGCCCAATGATTTTTAATTTCACTGATAAATGAGGAGGAAAGAATGGGTAACAGATGAAGATGAATGATTTAGGTTAAACTTCAATAAAATATTTTTATTGTTTATTTCCTGTATCACAGGTTTTTCCAAGCAGAGCATTTCTTATCTGGCTGGTATGATTTAGGCATTATCTTATCACTAGAAAAGCCATATGGTGAAAGGATGGTATGTTCAAAGCAGAGGATTAATATTTACTATATATGTACAAGTGAGTTACTATACTTTTTTACATATACAATATCATTTAATCAATAATCTTGTGAATTAGGCTATTCTGACAGATGAGAAAACTGAAAATCAAAGACACTAAATAATTTGACAAGTGTTATATAACCATGATATATGAGTCAGGACTTAAATCCAGGTGTGCCTCACTCTAAATTTCATACTCTTTATATCACACTATGTTGTCTAATAAATGATTTGGTTGAAAGATGCATTTTTATTCAAGATGGGAAAGGAGACTCATTGATTTCTTTTAGCCATTTCTACGAATCTATTATCAGAAATAGTTGACTATAATTAAAATAATTCCTGGCACTATTACACTAGTGTACATCTTCGTGTCATGTAGCCAACATCTTTTTTTCCTTTGTGCAATATAATTTGTTGTCCCTATGCATAAAAATTACATTTTAATCATGGGGTAGAACTTCCCTTATTCCAATAACTCATCTGTTGTCAGAGTTGGGCACATAATCTAGGTCTGATCAATCAGAATAGCTATTCTCCTGTCCATAGCTATTTATTTTTAATGTTTCCAAGCTGATTTTACCTTTCTGCTAGAATCATAAGAGAAGATACCCTCTTTCTACTGGGGTTGTTAAGCAAGTAGAATGCAAGGCTAAACTACTAGCAGGCATTCTTCTCATGAATTAGAGGGAGAAGAGCTTGTCTGAACTATGGAGGGAAAAAAAAAAGACAATCAAGACCTAGTGGTATTCTTTAAGATCCTGGATCCATCCACACCTGAATCATTTTTCTAAAGGAATGTGAATCCATAGCATTTTTCTTTTATCTTGGGTTTATGTTATTTGCAACCAAATTGATTTAAAAATATATTAAACTCTGGCAATGTTATTTTACATGTGGCTGATAAATTATATATCTATAGTCCAGGAGATAGCATGAATCACATACCATGACAATAGATACAAGTCTGATCCAAACTCTGTATAGATATTGGCACTGCCCTTGGTTCCACATTATCTCTGGAGTGCTCTGAGGGATCAGTTCGTTGGCCAACAAATACTATTTGTGTCTCAGGCTCTTTGTAATGCCTAGGGGAACGTCTGAATTTCCCTTGATTGAGACATCTTCCTTCCCTGTGAAGTCATGAAGGAGCTATAAATTCAAAGAATAATGCCATAGGAGAAATTAGGTCCTGCCTTATTATCAATTGTATTTTTGTCCATAACTCCAAATAAATTGGTTGGTGCATAGGGCTTAGCCTCATATCTAAGCAGACTTTCTCTGCCCCATAAATCAAATCTTAACTTTAGCCAGTGGTAAAACCACAGTGCCCAGTAATGGTTAGTAAAGAATACAAAAAAGTGTGATCCACAGTTCAGACTACTTAAGTCTAAATGTGGGTCTGCTTCCTGAACAGCCAGTGAACCATGGAGAAAACAATACAAAAATGAATTTCCTTTCAATTTCAGTGCATCCTTTCACTACAAAATAGCCCAATCTGTGTCCTGGATTCTGTTCGGTCAGATTGAGAAAAAGAAGTAAATCGTTCATAGATTTTGACATTTTATTATTATCACAAAGTATGCTAGACATCCATCTCATAAGTGATCTTGACACAAAGATGTGCTGCAAACACAGTGCTTGAGAAGCAGTCAACATTATGGTTATCACTGTACTAATCTCAGAAATCTTAGGGTATGCTTTTTTTTTTTTTGTCTTACTGGATGGTTTTATATTTCTACCTGTATGTGGAGCTCTGTTAGGGCCACATCCTTCTGGGATATACCAACATGGAGAAAAGTCATTACATTGTAGTAACAGTGATCCGCTGGAGGAAAGTGCTATATCTGTGCATTTTGCAAGAAGTCATTCTATAGGGTGTGTATGTCTATTAACAGAATCACTGAACCAGAGCCAAGGTTCCAAAGGGACTACTTGAGATTGTTTTTCTAACCCAGTGATTCTCAAGCCCAGCTGCATGACAGAATGCCTGGAGGGTTTATTAAAAATACTGATTCCTAAGCTCCACCTAAGACCTACTGAATCAGGATCTTTTAGTGTAGGGTGTAGGAATTTTTTTTTTTTTTATAACAACTTCCGTAGGTGATTTTTCTGTCAGTCTATAGAATGGCCTTTGGGGATCTCTTTATCTTTTAACTTCAAATTAAAACACATCACTCTGAAACCTTATGAGCCAGATAAGAATCTAACCTATATTCAAAGAGGTTTAGAAAAAGATATCTGCAAACTCTCTCAGCAACAATTTTTTTTTTCTAATAAACTCCCTTTTAGAAATCTTGAACTCCACCTGGACCTAGGCAAAATGTTTTAAAATGGCATCAGAGTGAATCAAACCACATTAACTTGAGATGGTGGGCGAGGGTCATGAAAAAGGACAGAGTAAAGCCTGACTGTGAGTTTGTCTGAAGAGGAAATGATGATTCCACTAAGTGCCTTTTCTTTCCGTTTGCATTCTGTGGGATTAATCCGCTCGGCATAATCCTCTTAACGGCATGTGTTCTATCAGTATTTTATCTGATCTACTTCTCTGACAATCCTATGTTTGCTAGCTTCCTCTTATTTTTGAGAAGCTCTGGATGTCACATAGAAAATTCAACCTTGTTTCTCTGTTTTCATACAAAGTTGGGTTTTGAAATTCTTAGAAAACAAAGAAGACCCTTTGCATAGGCTGAAGATGTGTGAAAAGTCTGTGGGCAGAGTTTCCAGCTTTCAAAATTTAGTAGGGAGAGACTAAACAGAGGCTTTCTCCCTTGTCTCAAAACTGGATTTTAATCTGCACACTTCTGGGATGGGTCAGGAGACTGTTGTGCTGAATCAGAGGATGTAGGATACAGGGAATCATGAAAATAAGCACTGGCCCCCGTGCCTATGTGAGTAGAACATTTGTCAGTAGATGTTAAGATTCACTTATAAGCTTGACTAGTGCTTTTATTTGTGTCACCAAGAAAATTAGAATTAGATGAGGGTCATCCTTCATTTACCAAAGATAAAGACAGGGTTTCTCTTACTGTAGACCCAGCCCTATCTCTGCACTGCTTCCTGTGGAGAATAATCTGAGGGCTAAAAGGTATGACCACTTGCCATGGAACTAAAGTCTCTCGGCTGGCTGGACTTCATGCCATAATAACTTCATCCCATTGGGAATTCAAATCCCTCTAAATTAAAATACCCCTGAGATGAGTCTAACCTTAATCCCTTTATCAGCTTACTCTGTAATTATCAATTAATACTTTAGAAGAGATTAACTGGCAAAAAATGGAAATCAAGATGGCAGTGACATAGCAAGTTCTCCTGGTTTTGCTCATCATTAGCAGAGTGACCTTACTTTTTAAATTTCTCTAGGTCCTGGGTTTTTCATGTATGCAGTGAAGGAACTAGGTGATAGAATCTCTGACCTCTCTTCCCGTTCTGTTTTAGTGACAGAATTCACTAAATTCACATTTCTGGATTCCTGACTGAAAGAAGATTGATAAGAGCCTTGCTTACTTCATAGCTTTCCTCATTGTGTCCGTGGAACTCAGGCTACATGATTGTGGGTCTAGTGAAACAGAGTGTGGCCAGAGAATGAAAGCCACAGGAAACCTAGATAGCCACAGAATTGCTTAGTTGAAAGCCTTGAACAGCTGCATTCCAGAGATGAGTTTGCAAAAGAGGAGTATCATATGAGATGTCACAGCTCAACAGCAGAAAAATAGGCTGATACGATCAGAAAGGATGCCAGGCCATTGTGGACATCTGCCGTGCAGAATGACGTCAAGTGGCTGTCTGAACACAGTCTGAAATCTCTCTCTTGACTTTAAAGAGAACCCTGGGCCTCAAAACTTCAAATCTGCAAATATGGCACTATAGCCAGCAGGCCTGACTTTTTCATGTCAACATGATGCAAACATTTCTGTGAATATGGTATTTGGAGTCAGAAGGACTCAATTTCATTGTGATATCCAGCCAAAAACAAAGAAAACTAACAATGTTGTTGTTAACTGTGAGCGTTTCTCTACTTTAAGCACAGGCTAAGTGTTTCATGTAGTTTCTTTCATTCAAGTGGTGACCTTGGGTTCTTCTGTGAGTCTTCATTTCTTTATCAATAAAAATGGAGGGTTTTTGCTTTATCTGATAATAGTAACTAACAGTTAACTGAAGGCTTACTTGTGCACCAGGCACTGGGGTAAGCACTTCTTTCTGCCATATTATTTTTGTACAATAATCCTAAGAGGTAGGTAGGGATGATGACCATATATAGATAGGGAAGCTGAGTTGGACTAAATGAAATAAACAGCAATGAATGAAGTCTGTGGAAGAAAGGGGCTTCATATTTTGTATTCTTCCTGAATATCTAAGTCACCCAGAAATACCCTAAGTGGCTTTCAGTTTTTAGACCTGGCCGTATGAAGTTATTCAGTCTCAGTGTGGGCCAAATGGAAGACTATGTGTACAGGGCTGTGTGAATTAAGGGAGTGAAGTGGCAATGAGAAACAGAATTCAGGTAATCTAGAACTGGTTAGAAACCACTTATTTAAGAGAGCACTTGGATTCCAGAGTTTGAGTAAAGGCTTTATTGATTAACTTCCTAAAGTTACCAAGAATATCAATAAACCAAATGTATACCTTTATTTATCCTTACACCTTTGTATTAGTCCATTCTCACAGTGCTACAAATAAATACCTGAGACTGGGTGATTTATAAAGAAAAGAGGTTTCATTGGCTCATGGTTCTGCAGGCTGTATAGGAAGCACAGCAGCATCTGCTCTGCTTCTGGGGAGGCCTTAGGAAACTTACAATCATGGCAGAAGGGAAGGGGAAGCAGGCACATCTGACATGGCTGGAGCAGGAGGAACATATGAGGCGGGAAGGTGCTACACACTTTTAAACAACCAGATCTCGTGAGAACTCACTTGCTATACAGAACCAAGGTAGATGGTGTTAAATCATTCACGAGTACTTCACTGTCATGATTCAAATACTTCTCATCAGGCCCCACCTCCAGCACTGGGGATCACAATTTAGCATGAGATTTGAGTGGGGAAACAGATCTAAACCATATGAACCATCTTTCCTGTGTTATTTTTATGTCCAGCCTTACTGAACTTTCTAGGCTCCAATTTCTATGATCTGAAAAATGGGGCCAGTAATATCTTTAATTGGCTAATGGTGGTGATTAGGGGGTAAATGTAGTAGACATTAAAATATTTTGTCAATGATAAACTAATATAGATAGATGTTAGGCCTAATAGTGACTGTGTTGATTGCTGATTTATTATTTGTCACTGATGACAGGACAACATCTTGTCATTTGCTTTTTTCTTCCTCCTCTGTTAAATAAAACTATATCAAGAAGAACTGAAAATTTAGAAAACATGTACAGCAATTGGTGGGGAAGGATAACAAGAAGAAAAGCAGACAAGTGTCTGCTGCTTAGCATATCCATAAGTGTGTTAATTTAATTAAAACTGGCCTGTATAAATATTAAACTCAATTCACTTTCATTATGATCCTTTGCTTTTCAAAGTATTCCCAGATACAGATTATCTTTTTCAAATTCTTCTGTGAGTTTGAGGGAGTTAATGGAAGAAAAACAACCCAAATTGGAATGACCTGAGAGGGCTTTTCATCTTATCACAGGTTGTTTACCAGTCATAGCCCCTTATTTTTCACATGGAGAAACTGGGGCCTAAGATCACCAAGCTAGCACCAATAACCCATGGCTCTGATTCTCAGTATTGTTCCTTTCTTGCTAGTGAAGCTAAAATAATAGGAGAGAGACTGAACCTCATAATAGAGCCTGACTAAATGTTCCAGGGCAAAAAAGTGTAACATCCTCAAACTGTATAAGTCAGTTTAGCTCCAAATCTTTCACCCAGCACACAGAAATAGCTGCAAGTTGCAGCAGGTGAATATAGATTTGGTTGTAAAGAAGAATTATTTGACAATGGCTACATTGATTCCTAGCTAATGGCATAAGATAAGGGTGGGAAATTCAAATGTTTGAGTTGGGTGTAAATGGAGGCAACTGTGACAAACTGGAGAGAGAGATCATTGTAGAAATTAAGTTCTGTACTTACCTTGATTACTAGAGAAGCAACGTCTTTTCTTTCTTTCTGGGTCTCAGACACTCCTTTGATTTCAGGTCAAAATCATCTTCTTGAAACAACGTGAACCCCAACTTGGCATCATCCTCTTCTCCCTCTCCATATAACCTCCTTGATCCTACTTCTTTGTCTTTGCAGCTTTAGTCAAGAAAGACTGCTCCCACGATTCCTCATCTCTCCCTCAGTTTCCTGTTTCTGTCGCTCTGGATCCTGAATTATGGCATTTTCTAACCCTTTGATTTGGCTCTCTTCTGCTCTGAAATGCATTGGCTCTTTCACAATTACTGTACAGTATCCCCATTATGGCATTTTCTGACTCCCATGCTGGGCTGTCTCTTCTAAAATTCACATAGGAATTTTCAATGTGGTCAAAAGCCCCTATTTCATAGCTAATCATGGAGATAAAAGAAAGAAAGAAAAAACAAGTTCACCGTTTGCATGTGGCCTGATAAACAATTATGCACTCCAGACACCAGGGCTGTGAATTCTATCTTTTTAAACAGGCGTAGTCTGCTAATTTGGAGATTTTCAGCACTGCGGACAGAGGTGTCAGGTTACTTTTTATCTGTAACTCCCTGAACAGCAGGATAAAGAAATACTCAGTTTGGGACAGAATTGTCAGCCACTGTGGTAAAAATCACCCCCGGTAGCAGAAGAAAACTTACTTAGAATCTTTTTATTTCTACTTTCCATTGGAAAAATTGAATTTTCAGTTGTCAAGGCTTAGGCTTCTACAAGTTGTTTTTAGGTGCCTGGAGGATGGGGAAGGCACCAAAGGGTTGCCCTTGGAAATTGATATTTTCTTCTGAATTTCACTTAACATGGGAACCACCAGTGCCCCTGCTGATGGCTGAGTTGTCTTTTATGCTAGCTATGGCATAAGTGTAACCAAGTGTAAAGAGGAGTAGGTCTAGTTGTTCATGGAGCACTGGTTTTAGGACTTGACCTAAAACCTGGGTCATACTATTGCCAGGGCAAGAATTGCAAAAGCAGGTAAACTCTGCCAAGATTTAACTAGTGAAACATGTGCATTCATGGGGATAAATTCTTTCCAAAGTTTCAGGTTTTACTGAATTTGGCTATAAAATTCAAAAGCCAGATTGACTAATTCTGAGTCTCTGTTAAATTCTTTCAGGAGCAAAGTGATACATTGTCCCTACCCCTGCCTTTCTTAAGAACTCCTTTTTTTTCTTTTAACTTCTCATTTGCTGTATTCAAATGCAGAGCTTTACTAATGAACAGCAAAATGACTTCTTGACCATTGGGTCTCTCACTTTATCTTTTTCTGGACTCTCTAATTCCATTTACTTTCTAACCTTTGGTGCCTTTCCTTCATTTTCTTGAAGTGCCTTTCCTTTTCACATTCCGTCTCTTTCTTTTTGCCCTTGTTGTGGCCATCACACACAAATCTAAGCTGGTTCTCTTCTCATGGCAATAGACATCCTGAGATACTTTCACAAGGATGCTCAGGACAGGAGCTGATGGAGATTAGCCAAAATGTCAGAGTTGGCCTGCCCTTTGACCTGGGCCTGGAGGTGAGATTTTCTTCCTACACCTACTTTGGAATAAGAAATGAGAGAGTAAAGTTTTCTTCCTACACTTGCTTTATGTCAATCTCCTTCTCAGTGTCTAATTGCTATGATCAGAAAGTCAGAGTTATCCCAGGCTGGGTATTTGCATACCACAATGAGAATCGCTGCAACTAAGGTTGCTTGACGGAAGGACAGGAGCTGAAATTTTACCTGAGCCATGACTTTTCTCAAAACCTTGGCTTGAGATAGAATTCAAGTTTTACCCAGTAATGGGATTGCTGGGTCGAATGGAATGTCTATTTCCAGGTCCTTGAGGAATTACAAAAAATTTATTAAAATACCAATAAGATACCACCATACCATGACACTGTCACACTGGGCTTTTAACACAAGACTTTCTCTACAATACTTGGAGGAAGGGCATAAAACACAAATTAATTCTGAAGCACAGTAATTAAGAAATAAAATAATGAAAGCAATGTTTTTTATGGAAATTTAGACTTAAGCTTCAGAGAAATCCAATGTCATACTTCCATTCAGGGACTTGATACAAAAAAACTAGTTTCAAATGCTATTAGCAGGTGGCAAGAGCCACCTTCAAATAAATCTTCAAATTGGAAAATACTGCTTCACCCCTTGTTGGGGGGTACGTTGCAAATGGAATAATTTAGAGTGGTTTGTAGCTATTTTGATGTTCATCTCGCCTGGATACTACTCTGCTGCTATTATCACCATATCCATGGTAGTTGTAACCAGTGTAGTCATATCCTCCATAACCACCATAACCTTGGGTGTTATATCCATAGTTGCCATAGCCTTGGTTCCAATAGGTACTATATCCCTGGTTCCAGTTTTGACTGGGTCTACTACCTCTTCCACGAGCTCTTCCTGCAAGTCCTCCTCTAGATCTCCACTGTTTCTGTTGCTGATATTGTTCCTTTGACATGGCTACTTTTATTTCACATTTACTAAGACCGACATTGTGATATTTCTTTTCCCTTATCTTCTTCCCTGGTTCTTCTTCCTTAAAGGTAACAAAGCAGAATCCATGCCTCTTAATGGTCTTGTTGCCCATGGGGAGTTCTAGAGATTCCACCTCACCAAAACCACGAAAGTATTCCCTTATTTTCTTTTCAGGTGTATCTGGAGAAAGGCCACCAACTAATTTTTATTTATTTATTTATTTTTAAGCCAGCTCTTTTGTTTTCATGGCTTTGGCCCTTTTAGGATCAATCACCTTCTCATTCAATTTATGTTTTTGTTTTTTGGTTTTTGTTTTTGTTTTCTTTAATTTTTTTTTAATCCATGACCTTATCTACATTCTCCGATTTTTTAGCAAGAAGCCAAAACTCCTTGACCCCCTGTGATGAGATGTAACTTCAGAGTGTAGTCTACAACTTCATCAAATTGGAAAAGTAGTCCTTGAGGTCTTTCCTTGCAGCGTGTAAACTAAGGCCTCCTATAAACATTTTCCATTCTTCCCGCTGTGCCGTGGATGCTTCAGAGTGTCTTGGGTAGGAGTCTGAATGGCCTTCATCCTCTTCCTTCCTACTGGCGTCTATCTTTGCCCCCTCTGACCTGGCGCTGCCCACTTCGTTGTCTCCAGACGCGGTTCCGCCCCCGGTCCCGGGTTCGCTTCCGCCACCACAAAGGCTCCCTCCCGCTCTCCAGCCAAGTCATCTCCATTGCCGCCGCTGCTGCAGCCGCAGAGGTCAGTCCCCGCATCAATGCGCCTCCGACACAGTGCTACTGTGTCCGCCGCCACTGAGACTACACCCGCGGCTGCCTCCGCAAACCGAAACTAGTCGCAAAGTTAATCACCACCGTTCCTGCGAGCCTGCTCCACCTCGCGAAGTATACAAGACAGGGAAGGCGCCTGCCTGCAAAGGCTCCTGCGCCTCTCCCCGGCTTTATCTTTTCGCCTCCCACTCTCCACAGGCTCACACTCCGGCTCTCCCTGGCTGCACTGAAGAATAAGCAGGCTGGGTGAGGTGGCTCACCCCTGTAATCTGAGCCCTCCAGAAGGCGAGGCGGGCAGATCACCTGAGGTCAGGAGTTCGAGACCATCCTGGCCAACATGGTGAAACCCAGTCTCTACTAAAAATACAAAAATTAGCTGGGCGTGATGGTGCGTGCCTATAATTCCGGCAACTTGGAAGACTGAAAATGAAAAGAAAGAATAAACCGCAGGAGCAGTTGCTCTTGCCTCCTCCTCCCTTTAATGGCGCTGCCGCAGACCACCTAAAATGCCGTTTTGCCTATTTTTATTTTATTTTTTGTCTTTTTGAGACGGAGTCAAACTGTTGCTGGAGTGCAGTAACAGAATCGTGGCTCACTGCAACCTCTGCCTATGCACTGCTAATCACAGCTTTTTTTTTTTTTTTTAATTTATTTTTACTAGAGACGGGGTTTCCCCATCCAGGCTGGTCTCAAACTCCTGACCTCGTGATCTGCCCACCGAGGCCTCCCAAAGTGCTGGGATTACTGGCGTGAGCCACCATGCCCAGATGTTTCACCTATTTTTAAATCAGATTGTTCAATTTATTCTTAAGGAGCTGTTTGAGCTCCTTATATAGTGTGGTTAATAAACCTTTGTCAGATGGATAGTTTGCGGATATTTTCTCCTATTCTGTTGGCTCTCTCTTCACTTTGTTGATTGTTTCTTTTGCTGTGCAAAAGCTTTTTAACTTGATGTGATCCCATTTGTCCATTTTTGCTTGGGTCATCTGTGTTTGTGGGGTATTATTCAAGAAATTTGTGCCCAGACCAGTGTCTGGGAGAGTTTCCCCAATGTTTTATTGTAATGATTTTATTGTTTGAGATCTCAAATTAACTATTTAATCAATTTTGATTTGATTTCTGCATATAGCAAGAGATAGGGGTCTAGTTTCATTCTTCTGCATGTGAATATCCATTTTCCCCAGCACCATTTATTGAAGAGACTCTTTTCCCCAAAGTATATTCTTGAAACTTTGTTGAAAATGAGTTCACTGTAGGTGTGTGGATTTGTTTCTCAGTTCTTTATTCTGTTCATTTGGTCTATGTGTCTATTTTATGCCAGTATCATGCAGTTTTCATTACTATAGCTCTGTAGTGTAAGTTGAAGTCATGTAATGTGATTCCTCCAATTTGATTCTTTTTCCTCAGGATTTCTTTACATATTCTGGGTCTTTGTGGGACCATATAAAAATGTTAGGATTTATTTTTTCTATTTCTGTGAAAAATGTCACTGGTATTTTGATAGGGATGGCATTATATCAGTAGATTGCTTTGGGTGGTCTAGACATTTTAACAATATTTATTCTTTCAATCCATGAACATGGACTACCTTTCTTTCTGTGGCGTGTATGTGTGTGTGTGTGTGTCATTTTCAATTTGTTTCCTCAATGTTTTATACTTTTCATTGTAGATGTCTTTGACTTCTTTGATTAGTTTCTAGGTATTCAACTTTATTTGTGGCTGTTGTAAATAGAATTATTTTATTATTATAAATTATTATTATACTTTAAGTTTTAGGGTAAATGTGCACAAAGTGCAGGTTTGTTGCATAGGTACAGATGTGCCATGGTGGTTTGCTGCACCCATCAACCAATCATCTACATTACATATTTCTCCTAATGCTATTCCTCCCCTATCCCCCCACTTCCCAACAGGCCTCAGTGTGTGATGTTCCCCTCCCTGTGTCCATGTGTTCTCATTGTTCAACTCCCACTTACTAGTGAGAACATGCAGTATTTGCTTTTCTGTTCTTCTGTTAGTTTACTGAGAATGATGGTTTCCAGCTTCATCCATGTCTCTGCAAAAGAGCTAAGATCAAAGCAGAACTGAAGGAGATAGAGACACAAAAAAAAATTTAAAAAAATTACTACATCCAGGAGCTGTTTTTTTAAAAAAAAAAAACATCAACAAAATAGATAGATTGCTAGCCAGACTAATAAATAAGAAAGAGAAAAGAATCAAATAGATACAACAAGAAATGATAAAGAGGATATCACCACTGATGGCACAGAAATACAGACTACCATCAGAGAATCTATAAACACCTCTACACAAATGAACTAGAAAATCTAGAAGAAATGGATTGAAAAACTACCTATTGGATACTATACTTGCCATCACCATCATCTGAGTGATGAAATAATCTATGCAGCAAACACCCATGACATTCAATTTACCTATATAACAAACCAGGACATGTACCCCTGAACCTAAAATAAGGTTGATTTGTTTGTTTTTTAAGTCAAAGACAAGACTAGGCATAGTAGCTTATGCCTATAATTCCAGCACTTTGAGAGGCTGAGGCTGGAAGATCGCTTGAGTCCAGGAGTTCAGGATTAGCCTTGGAAACATGCTGGAATTTCATTTTTACAAAAAAACAAAATACAAAGAAAAAGTTGAGCATGGCAGAGCAAGCATGTAGTCCCAGCTATTCAGAAGCCTGAGGCAGGAGGATCCCTTGAGCCTGGGATGTTGGTCTCTTCTTTACTTTCTCCCAAACAAACTGAGTCACTCTCTCTATGTTGACCCACCTGGAGCTGCAGGTGGGGTGATGCAGATACCCCTTTGGCCACTGCCACTGAGACTGCAATGGGTCAGATCTTAAGCAGCACAACACTTGGTCGCACCCGAGGCCTGCTGTAACTATTCCCTGGCTACCACCTATGTTCATTCAAGTCCCTAGCTCTGTACAGTCAGTAGACAGGAAAGCCAACCATGCTTGTGTTCTTCCCTTCAGGGCGTCTAGATCCCTCCAGGCCTCTGGTGGGTCCAGAGATCTTGTCTGAGGGCCAGGGATTGGAATCAAAACCCTTACAAATATACTTCCTGGTCTATTCTACTGAAGCTAAGGTTGCCCTCAAATTACAAGTCAATGTTCTTATTGCTTTTCTCTCCCTTTTCTACAGGTTGAGGAGTATCTCCCAGTGGTCACTAGCATCATTGCTTCATGAGGAGTTCTGGCTGACCAACTCCAATCTTCACTTAAAGCCCAAGGGCTCCTCAGTCACTTTGTGGTGAATGTTGCCAGGCCTGAGACTCTCCCTTCAGGGCATTGGGCTCCCCTCTGACCAGGACAAATGCAGAAATGCTGTCCAAAAGCCTAGTCCTGAACCTAGGGACCCCCAGGAGCTTGCTTGGAGCTCTACACCACTGTGGCTGAGTTGATACCAAAGATGCCAGACAAAGTCCCCTTTACTTTTACCTCTGCTTTTCTCAAGCAGAAGGAGTCTCTTACTGTAGCCACCACTACTGGAAATGTTATGGGTCTCACCTGAAGCCAACACATCTCAGAGTCTCACCCATGGCCCATGACATATGACCTTGGTATTGCTATTGTTTATTCAGGGCCCAGAGACTCTTTATTCAGCAGGTGATAATTTCTGTCAGGACTGGCATCATCCCTTAAAATGAACCTTGTTCTCTTCTGCCCTAGGGTGTGTCTAAAAATGTTGTTCAGGAGCTAGGCTGTCACAGTTTTGCCTGGGGACCTATCCTACTGTGGCTGAGCTAGAATTCAAGATGCAAGAAGTCCTCTTACTCTTTCTGCTTCTCTCCTCAAGTAGAAGGAAGGTGTTACCTTTGTTGCTGTGAGCTGCACTGCCTGGGGCTGAGGGAGAGGTGGTGAAAACACTTTCTTAGCTGCTCTGGCTATGTCTCCCTAAGGTATGTGCTGATCTAGACCTCTGTCTCTAAGTCCAGTCCAGCACGGGGATTTGCTTTGGAATTGCAGTTCTGGTTCAAATGCTCCCTCCATGAGTGGGTACTCGCTGAGCCCAGTACTGCTTTTTTCTCTACTGTACAGAACAGCACAAAGTTCATTTCCAAGTTCCTCAGTTGCTGTGCTCTCCTTCCTCCGCATGTGGAGATTTTCTCTGGGCCACATGGCTGCTCCTGGGGGGTGGCAGACAGGTGTCACAGGTGATTCAAGACTATCTTTTCTACCCTCTTCAGTGTCTCTTTCAGTCATATAAAATTTAAACCAGTTACTGTGATTGGTCACCTGATTTTTGGTACTTATGACAGTGCTTTTCTATGTGTAGTTAGTTGTAAAATTTGGCCTTCCTGCTGCGGGGGACGATTAGTGCAGGCTTCTATTTGCTCATCTTGCTCTGCCCGTAAATCTTTTTTTTTTTTTTAACCTATTCTGCCACTCTGTCTTTTGCTTGGACAATCTAATCCATTTACATTCACAGCAATCATCAATAGGTAAAAACTTAACTACTGCAGCTTTTTGTTCTTGTTGTTTTCTGGCTGTTTTATACCTCCTTTTTCCTCCTTTTTGTTGTTGTCTGCTGTTGTGATTTGATCGTTTTCTATATTTCTAAGCTTTGATCCCTTTCTCTTCATTATTTGTTTATCTGCTGTATTTTTTGTTTTATGGTTACTGTGAGGTTTACATAAAATACCTTATAATTTATTTTAATCTAATAACAACTTCTGTCACATAAAAAAAACTCTAGACTTTTACCCTCCTTCCCAATATTTGTGTTTTTGATAAACAATTTTTATATTTTCATATTGTTTATACATTAACAACTTATTGTGCCTTTAGTTATTTTTGACCATTTTAGCTTTTAACATTTATACTAGAGATATATATGATTTACATACCACCATTACAGTATTTGTGTATTTTGGATTTGACCACACGTTTACCCCCACCAGTGAGTCTTATATGCTCATATTCATTTATGATAGTAATTACTGTGCTTTTGTTTCTACTTGAAGAATTACCTTAAACATTTTTTGCAAGGCAGGTCTGGTGGTAACAAATTCCCTCAGCTTCTGCTTGTCTATGAAAGACTTTATTTCTTCTTCATTTCTGAAGAACAGCTTTGCTTGAAAAAGTATTCTTCAATGCACATTTTATCTTTCATCACATTGTATATATTATCCCATTCTCTCTTTATCTACAAGGCTTCTGTGAAGAATATGCGAATGGACATTTCCTTATATGTGATTTGAAACTTTTATCTTGCCACTTTTAAATATATGTATATATATATATATATACACATATATATATTTATACATATATATATACACATATATATACATACATATATATACACACACACATATATTTGGACAGAATATTACTGTGTCACCCAGGCTGTAGGGCAGTGGTACAATCATGGCTTACTGAAGCTTCAACAGCCTAGGTTCAAGGGATCCTCCTACCTCAGCCTTCTGAATAGCTGGGACAACACATGTGCTCTGCCATGCCCAACTTTTTTTTTTGTAAAGATAGAATTTCCCATGTTTCCAAGGCTAGTCCTGAACTTCTAGACTCAAGCCATCTTCCAGTCTCAGCCTTTCAAAGTGCTGGAATCATAGGCATAAGTTACTATGCCTAGCCTTGTCTTTGTCTTAAAAAAATGTAACACCTTATTTTAGGTTCTGAGGTATATGTTCTGGTTTGTTATGTAGCTAAATTGAATGTCATGGGTGCTCTCCTTGACATAAATTATGTCAATAATTTATGTATAAATTATTTCATGACTCAGGTAATGGTGATGGTAAGTATAGTACCCAATAGGTAGTTTTCAGTACTCTCCCTCCTCCTGCCGTCCAGCCTCTGATAGGCCTCAATGTGTGTTGTTCCCTTCTTTGTGTCCATATGTACTCAATGTTTTAGCTCCTACTTAAAATAAGTATATGCATTATTTGGTTTTCTGTTCTTGCATTAGTTAACTTAAGATAATGGCCTCCAACTCCATCTGTGGTATTGCAAAGGACATAATATCTTTCTTTTTTATGGCTGCATAGTACTCTATGGCATGTATGTACCACATTTTCTTTATCCAGCCTTTAACTGATAGGCATTTAGGCTCATTTTATGTCTTTGCTATTGTGAATCATACTGCAATAAAGTATGTGTGCGTGTGTCTTTATGGTAGAATAATTTATATTCCTTTGGATATATACCCAATAATTGGATTGTGGGGTTGAATGGTAATTCTGTTTTTTCTGTATTTTAGAAATTGCCATACTGCTTTCTACAATAACTGAACTAATTTACATTTTCACCAGCAGTGTACAAGAATTTCCTTTTCTTCACATCCTCACCAGCATCTGTTATTTTTTTACTTTTTAATGATAACCACTCTGACTGGTGTGAGATGGCATCCCTAATTGTGGTGCTGATTTGCATTTTTCTAATAATCAGTGATGTCTTTGACTTTTGCTAGTTTGATTATAATGTGACGTGGAGTGAACTTCATTGGGATGAATCTATTGTAGGAGTTTTGAGCTTCTTGAATTTGGATGCCTATATCTCTCCCAAGACTTAGGGCATCTTCAGGGATTATTTTATTGAATAAGCTTTTTGACCCTTTCTCTGTCTCCTTTCCTTATGTAAATAACGTAATGCAAATATTGTTCACTTAAAAGTGTCTCATAAGTTCTATAGTCTGTCTTTAATATTTTTATTCTTTATTCTGAATCATTTAAAAAGATGTATATTAAAATTTCACAGATTCTTTCTTCTTGACCTAGTCTATGTTGAAGCTTTTGATTATATTTTTTGTTTAATTGATTGAATTCTTAGCTCCAAGATTTCTGTTTGGTTCTTTTCTGTTATGATATTTGTCTCTTTGTCAAATTTATTATTCAGATTATGAGTGTTTTCTTGACTTCATTGGATTGCCTATTTATATTTTCTTTTATCTTGCTGAGTTTTCTTAAGATGATTAATTTGAATTCTTTTTCAGGCAGTTTGTAATTTTTGGTTTATTTGAGACAAGTTACTGAATAATCATTGTATTCTTTTGGTAATATTATGTTTTCTTGCTTTTTCATATTTCTTGTTTCCCTGTGTTGATGTCTGTGTTTCTGATGATGCAGTCACATCTTTCAAACTTTAAAGAGTGGCATTCAAGAAGGACTTTTAACTGTAGATGGCCCTGAAGGTGCCAGTTGAACAACGTGTGCTGGCTCTGGTTTCATGTGGGCACAGTGGTGTGGCGTCCATGTAGCTTTTTCAGTTGTAATCGTCAGCAGTGACTGTGGGTATCTCAATGGTCTAGGCTTCAGGAGTTTGGGGCTCTGATGGTGGCTGTGTAAGTTATTAAAGCAAGGGCTCTAGGGGTCCTTCTGTTCCTGCCTTTCTCACAATAGAAAGTTTTAGCTAAGGGAATCTCTCTTATTGTTGAGTTTGGCATAGCTTACAAGCAGCCATATCAAAGCAGAGATTCAAGATGCAGGTGCCTTAAATGGCTGGGGAGGCAAGTTCCTGGGCTCAGAGTCATGCAGAACTACTGTGTCACCTGGAACTTGGGCTGCAGATTCATTCTTTAAGGCATGACATATGGTGGTTGTCTTACTAATTTGCAGTCTGTAGAGACATACCAGCAGTGCAATCCCAGAGGAATGGATGTAGTTGTGTTTCTGGCCCTGGTATGGATCCAGAGAAGAAGGAGCACTCTAGAAGGACACAGCTGGAATTTGGGACCTAGAATCAGTAGGGTACAGTGGTAGTTCAGGCTCCTGCAGATGAGATATTATTCAGTGGTGACTCTAAAATTTAAGATGGTGGGACATGATAGTAGGCTAGCATCTGTGAGGCCAGGTGCAGCAGCAAGAAGGATCCAGGAATGGCAAGATGCCACTGTGGCTTGGGCCCCAGTGGTAAGGGGAACAGTACAGTGATGGCTCTACTTCTTGGAGAGAAAGGGTAACAGCTGCTTAGACCACGGGGGGCTGCTTGAATTCCAGGTAGGTGAAATGCTCTGGCTGTATGGCGTGGAGGGCAGGGTGGCTCAACTCAGCCAAGGTTCTGATTTCATGGGACTTAAGCCACGTTTTCTGCTCAGCCTCAGAAAGTGGCTACATAGATCAATGTAGCCTTTGGGTCACTGAGGGTGGGGCATTGTATCAGTTGTGGTGCTGAGAGGTGCTGTTGCTCCAGTGTTTTGGAGGCCTAATGTCCTTGGGTGGGGAACATGGAACTCCTTCAGCTGTAAGACAAGAGAATGTGACTGCTCAGCGTGCATGTGGTGTGAGGTCGTCTGGAATAGGGCATTGTTTTAGTTGTGGTGCTGGAGGAAGTAATTACTCTGGTGCACAGGAAGCCTGAGGTCTCTAGAGGGATGCTGCATCTGCTCTGGGACTAGGGGCACAACTGCTTTGGTGTGCAGAAGGCCTGAGATCCTTTGGAGACAGGGTGATGTCTCAGCAGTAGTACCAAGAACATGACTGTTCTAGTGTGCAGGCAGCCTGAGGGACCTGGGGCATAGCATACTACCTCAGCTGTGGCATTGAGAGGGCATGATTGCTATGGACCACCCAGATTCTGCGTGTAGGGTCCACTTCAGTTCAGCCCTAAGAGGAGATTTACCAGCAACTGGGATGAGGGGGATGAAACAGTTTTCCAGTAGCTTGACTCTACTGGGAGAACATAGCGGCAGCTCTGCTCAGTGACAGCACATTACTGGGTGGGCATGGTGCAGAAGTGACTGAGCCTCAGGAATAAAGAGAAGCAATAGCTGTTCACCCCATGGAGCAGAACACACTCTAGTAGTGAATCCAGCTTCCAGATAGTGCAGAGTAGTAGCAGCATGGGCCATGGGGTTGGAGTTGAGGCATGGCATCAGCTTTTTCTCTGGAATTAGCTCAGTGTGTAGACTTTGGGGAGCCTCCTTAGATATAATCAAGCCTGTGAGGACTGCAGGAGTCTTCAGTAACAAAGACTGCAAGTTCTGCTATGGTGATGGGGGCTCCTGGGGTCCTTTTGCTTACCTTTTCCATGCAGGGAGAAATTGCTCCTGGTTCTGAAATAGTCCCAACTGGAGGAACAGAGTGGTGGAGGAAAGGCACTTTCTTCCATTCTCTATTCAACCATCCAGAGCTTCTGTGCTCTATAGAATTGTATTTTGCTTTCATGCTGTCCTCTGGTGCTATTTTTTTTCGGTTATTTTAACCAAAAAGTAATTGTTTATTCACTGCTTTTGTTTTTTCTTTTAATTTTTATTTTATGTTTATTTTTAGGAGCTTCTAGTCACCCATCTTGCTCTTGCAATTTGCTGCTATATTACTAACATTAATAGTCTAAACTGCATCAAATTAAACATATAGATATTTTGATTTGCAATAATAAACAGAGCAGTCATCTGTAGTCAATTGATTTGTGATGAAGATGCCAAGACCATTCCATGAGGAAAGAATGGACTTTTCAATAAATGTTGCTGGAGAAACTAGATTCACATGCCAAATAATGAGTTTGGACCCCCTACCTCACACTATATACTAAAATTAACTCAAAATTAATCAAAGACTGAAATGTAAGCACTTCAATGACAAAACTCTTGGGAAAAAAAATGTAGTTCACATTTTCATGACCTTGAATTAGGCAATAGTTTTTAAAGATATGACACCAAAAACCTAAGCACCAAAAGAAAAAAATGGGTAAACATTATGAAAATTAAATATTTAACAGTTCAAAGAATATAATCAAGAAAGTTGTAAGACAACTCACTGAATAGAGGAAAATATCTGTACGTCATTTATTTAAGTGTCTAGCATCCAGAACATCTAAACAACTCTTAAGGGCAAGAGTATAAGACAAGTAACACAATTTAAAAATGCATAAGGATACAAGTATACATTTCTCCAAAGAAGATATGCAAATATCTGATAAGCACATTAAAAGATGCTCAACATCGTTACTCATTAGGAAAATGGAAATTAAAATCAGAATAAAATTCTACTTTATATGTATTATGATGTCTATAACAAAAAATAAAAATTTAACATCTATTGGTGAGAATATGGAGAAACTGGAACTTTTGTAAATTACCTGTGAAAATGTAAAATGGTGTAACCCCTGTGGAAAACAGTCTGTCATTTCTGAAAGAGCTAAATATACAGTAATCACATGACCTTGCATTCCCACTCCTAGATATATAATCAAGAGAAATGAAACTTACGTTCATACAAAAACTTGTACACAGTTTTTATGGCAGTACAATTTATAATAGCTAAAGAAGTGAAAACAATCCAAATCTCTAACAATTAATGAATAAATAGGCAAAATACAGTACATCTGAAAAATGGAATATTATTCAGCATCATGGAAAGCAATGAAATAACAGATGACATCAGGAAAGATACAAGAAGGCAGAGTAAAAAGCATCAGAAATCTGTCTCTCCACCCAGACAAGGACTGTATGATCAAAACTTATGAAGTGTCTATTTTGGAGCTCTGGATTCTATCCAAACAATTTCAGCATCAAGGGAAACTGGAGGGTAACTTGTAATTACTTTCAATCAATTTCAGCCATTAGTGCATTAGTGGATTTATCAACTACTCATTCTCCAACTCTGCCTCATGATAGGCAGCCATGTCCTTATTCTAGAAAAAGTTTTGCGGAGAGAGAGCAATATGGGCCCTATCCTCCAAATATCAGCAATCTGTGCTTTAACAGATGGTTGCTACTTCTGATCACATTGGTGCAGACACAGAGGCAGGCCGCTATTGTTTCATCCCCCACCCCCATGTATTGGTTCATCCCCTTGAGCTGAAGTAGCTTCCAAAAGACTTGAATTGACAGCCCCTTTTCCATTGCTATTATTTTGTGATTATTTTTTGCTTTTCTTGTTTGCGTCTTCTTCTTTTCCATTTTTCTCCTTTTTGGGAGAAAAACATTTAAGGGCTAGAATATTTAAAAACAATATATGGGGGGATTTACAAAACCACTTCATATGCCCAGGGAAAGGCACAGATTCAGAAAATAACTAAGAAGACTTTATATTTTCACCTCAGGCTGATTCCTGGCAAACAAAACAACATTCTACAATAAAAATAAACAGCAAAATCTGAGAAAAGGGGGAATCTAGTTTCCAAATTTACCACATTGTAATGATGATGCAAATGTCCAATTTTTAACAACGAAAAAATCACTGGGCAAATGAAAAAACAGGAAACTGTGTATGGCTCAATTAAGGGAACAAAATAAGTCAACAGAAACTTCTGAAGAAGAGTAGATGGGAGATTACCAGACAAAGACTTTAAAACAACTGTCTTAAAGATGCCTAAAGAGCTAAAGGAAGACATAGAGAAAGACAGGAAAATAATGTATGAACAAAATGATAATATTAATAAGGGGAAAATATCAAAAGGAACTAAAAGGAAACTCTGGAGCTGAGAAGTGCAATAACAGAAGTGAAAAATAAATCAGATGGTTCAAAAAAAGATGTAATCTGGCAGACAAAGAATTATCAAATATGAAATAGGACAATTGAAGTACTCAAGTCCAGGGAAGAGAAAGAAAAAAGATAGAAGAAAAGTAAAGAGTCTAAGGGACATGTGGGACACCATAAAACAGACCAACATGTTTGTTGTGTTAATCCCAGAAAGAGAAGGGATGGGGGAAAAACAGTAAGAATATTTGAAGAAATAATGGCTGGACACTTTCCAAATCTAATAAAAGACATGACTCTATGTGTCCAACAGGTTCAGTGAAATCCTAATAAAAAGAACTGAAGAGACCAACACTGAGACACATTATAATCAAACTGTTGAAAGCCAAGACAGAAGCTTGAACAGAATGGGAAAAGCATCTTGTCACAAATAAGGAATTCTCAATAAGATTATTAGCAGATTTATCACCTGAAATGTTAGAAACCAGAAGGCACTGAGTTAACATATTACAAATGCTAAAACAAAACAAAACAAAAACCCTGTCAACTGAAAATTGTATTTTCAACAAAATTGTCTTTCAAAAAATGAGAGAGAAACTATGACATTCTGAGATAAACAAAATATAAGGAAATTTATTGCCATTAAACCTGCCCTGCAAGAAATGCTGAAGGTTGATCTTCAGGTTGTCATGAAAGGATACTAGACAGTAAATCAAAGCCATATGAAAAAATCAAAAATTTTCATTACAAGTAAATGCATGGGCAGCTATAAAAGCTAGAATTATAATTTTGATTTGTAATTCTAATTTATATTTTCTGCATGTTTTAAAAGAAACATGCATAAAAGCAATTATTAATCTATGTTATTGGGCATACAGTGTATTAAGATGTAATTTGTGACAGAAGTAATTATAAACCGTATTTGAAGCTCAATAGGAGTAAAATTTTTACATGCTGTTGAAGTTAAGTTGGTATACATTTAAATTAGATTGCTATTACCTTAGCATGTTCATTGTAATCCCAATGGCAGCCACAAAAAAATTTACAGAATATACACAAAAGAAAATGAGAGGGGAATTGAAACACTTCACCACAAAAAAAAAATGAATAATCACAGAAGTAAACACTAATGAAGAAAATGAGAAACAATGTTATATGAGACATACAAAAAACAGCTAGCAAAATGGCAGATGTAAGTCCTTTCTCATCAGTAATTACTTTAAATGTGTATGGATTAAGTAGTTTATTCAAAAGGAAAAGATTAGCAAAATGGATTTTTTTAAATGACCAAATTATATGCTGCCTGTAAGAGATTAACTTTAGATCTAAAGACAAAAATATATTAGAAATGAAGAGATGGAAAAAGATATTCCACAAAAATAATAACTAAAAGCTAGCTAGTGGGCATAATATTATCAGGCAAAATGGACTTTAAATCTAACAAGCCTACAAGAGAATAAAAAGGACTTTATATTTTAATTAAAAGTTTGGTATAGGAAGAATATATACATATTATAAAACATTACACAACTATTATCCAACCTTCATAATATAAGAAGAAAACATTGACATAATTGAAGGGAGAGATAGACAATTATACAATGAGGTGGGCATTTCAATACCTCCAATTTCAATAATGGATAGAACAATCAGACAGAAACTGAGTAAGGAAATAGAGGACTCAGACATCACAATAAACTAACCATATTTAATATATAGATACAAAACACTAATCTAATAACAGCAGAACACACAATCTTCTCAAGTGCACATGGGATATTCTCCAGGATAGATTGCACATCACAGTGGAAATTAAACAGCATTCTTTTGAACATCCAATGGATCAAAGAATAAATTATGAAGGAAATTAGAAAACACAGACAAATGAAAATAAAAGTACAACATATCAAAACTAATGGAATGCAGTAAAAGTGGTGCTCAAAGGGAAAATTTATAGCTGCAAGTATCTTCACCTAAAAAGGGAAGATTTCAAATAAATGATCTAACTTTAAACCTTAAGGAAAAGGAAGAGCAAAAGAAAACAAAAACTGGTAGAAGGAAGAGAATATTTGCAGAGATAAACTACCTAGAGAATGTAGATAATAAAATAGGACAATGTCGAAAACAGAAAAATAACAGAGAAAATCAGTAATGCCAAAAACTGGTTCTTTAAAAAGATTAACAAAATTGACAAGCTAGACTGAAGAAGAAAAGATAAAATAACTAAAATCAGAAATGGTACTAAGAGAATAAAATACCTAAGAATACAACTAACAAGGGATGTGAATGACCTCTTCAAGGAGAACTACAAAGCACTGCTCAAAAAAATCAGAGAGGACACAAACAGATGGTAAAACACTCCATGCTCATGGTTATAAAGAATCAATATTGCAAAAATGGCCATACTGCCCAAAGTAATTTATACATTCAATGCTATCCCCATCAATCTACCATTGACCTTCTTCACAGAACTGGAAAAAAACACCTCAAACTTCATATGGAGCCAAAAAAAGAGCCTGCATAGCCAAGACAATCCTAAGCAAAATGAACAAAGCTGGAGGCATCAAGCTACCTGGCTTCAAACTATACTCCATAGCTACAGTAATCAAAACAGCATGGTACTGGTACCAGAACATAGATATAGACCAATGGAATAGAACAGAGGCCTTGGAAGTAACACCACACACCTATGACCATCTGATCATTGACAAACCTGACAGAAATAAACAATGGGGAAAGGATTCCCTGTTTAACAAATGGTGTTGGGAAAACTGGCTAATCATGTGCAAAAAGCTGAAACTGGGCCAATTCCTTACACCTTACATAAAAATTAACTCCAGATGGATTAAAGATTTAAACATAAGACCTAACACCATAAAAACCCTAGAAGAAAACATAGGCAATATCATTCAGGACATAGGCACAGACAAGGACTTCATGACTAAAACACCAAAAGCAATGGCAAAAAAAGTCAAAATAGACAAATGGGATCTTATTAAACTTAAGAACTTCTGGACAGCAAAAGAAACAATCATTAGAGTGAACCAGAAACCAATAGAATAGGAAAAAATTTTTGCAAACTACTCATCTGAGAAATGGCTAATATCCAGAATCTACAAAGAACTAAAACAAATTTACAAGAAAAAAACAAGCAACCCCATCAAAAAGTGGGTGAAGGATGTGAACAGACACTTTTAAAAAGAAGAAATTTATGCAGCCAACAAACATATGAAAAAATTCTCATCATCACTTGTCCTTAGAAAAGTGCAAATCAAAACCACATTGAGATACCATCTCACACAAGTTAGAATGGTAACATTAAAACGTCTGGAGACAGATGCTGGAGAGGATGTGGAGAAATAGGAACGCTTTGACACTGTTGATGGGAGTGTAAATTAATTCAACCATTGTGGAAGATAGTGTGGTGATTCCTCAAGGATCTACAAATAGAAATATCATTTGACCCAGCAATCACATTACTGGGTATATACCCAAAGGATTATACATCATTCTATTATAAAGACACATGCACACAAATGTTCATTGCAGCACTGTTTACAATAGCAAAGGGTTGGAACCAACCCAAATGCCTGTCAAGCATAGACTGGATAAAGAAAATGTGGCACATATACACCATGGAATACTATGCAACCATAAAAAAGGATGAGTTCATGTCCTTTGCAGGGACAGGGATGAATCTGGAAATCATCTTTCTCAGCAAACTGACACAAGAAAAGAAAACCAAACACTGCATGTTCTCAATCATAAGTGGGGTTGAATAATGAGAACACATGGATACAGGGAGGAGAACATCACACACTGGGGTCTGTTGGAGGGTGGTGGGATAGGAGAGCAATAGCAGGGGGTGCAGAGGTTGGGGAGAGATAACATTAGGAGAAATAATTAATGTAGGTGATGGAGGGATGGAGGCAGCAAACCACCATGGCATGTGTATACCTATGTAACAATCCTGCAAGATCTGCACATGTACCCCAGAACTTAAAGTATAACCAAAAAAAGAAATGAAAGTGAGGACTTTACTACAAATCTTACACAGGCAAAAAAAAAAAAAAGGCTTATAGAGTATAAGAAAATACTATAAGCAATTATATGCAAATTAGACAACACAAAAGAAATGAATGAATTTATTATTACTACTTTTTTAGTTAGGGTATATTTTTTTAATAGAAGGTCTTGCTCTATTGCCTAGGCTGGAGTTCAGTGGCACAATCATGGCTTACTGCAACCTTGAAGTCCTGCACTCAAGCAACCCTCCTGCCTCAGCCTCTAAAGCATCTGGAAATACAAGCATGCACCACCACACCTGGCTTAAGAAAAAAGTAGAAATGGGGTCTTCCTATGTTGCCCAACCTGGTCCTAAACAACAAATTTTTCAAAACACACAAATTACCTAAACTAACTCGAGAAGAAATAGTAAATGTCAAGAGACCTATAACAAATTAAAAGGTTGATTAAACACCTTCCCCAAACTAAAAATTCTGGCTTGACTGTTTGAGACCACCAAACATTTACAGAATAAGTAATACCAGTTCTCAAATGCTCCCAAAAACACTGAAGAGGAGAAAATACTTTCTAACTCATTTTATAAGTCCAGTGTTACCCTGATACCAAGGCCAGGTAAAGACATTACAAGTAAAGAAAATTAAAGACCAATATCTCTTATAAGTATGATCTAAAAATATTCAATAAAATATTAACACATAGAATCTAATAGCACATTGAAAGAATTTTCTTAATTCTTTGGCTAAGCAGAATTTATCTTAAAAATCCAAAGGTAGTACACCATTAGAAAATCAATGTAATACATTCATAATAATAGAATAAAGAAAAAAACCCCAAATGATTATCTTGATTAACACAGAAAAGGCAATTGAAGAAAAATCAACTCCCTTTAATGATAACAGCACTCAGAAAGCAAATGATAGATGGAAGGTTCCTCAACAGGACAAAAGGTATTTATGAAAAACCCACAATTTACATTATATTCAATGGTGAATAAAGAAAAACTTTCACCTAAGAATGAGACAAGGATGTCCACTTTCACCCCTGCTATTCAACACGGTATTGGAAGTTCTAGCCACAGCTATTAGACAAGAAAATGAAATAAAAAGTATATACATTGGAAAGGAAGACATAAAACTATCCCTATTCACAGAGAACATGAATCTATGCATACAAAAATCTCAAAGCCTCCACAAGAAATCTAGTAGAGCTAAAAAACAAATTGAGCAGTTATAGGCTACAAGATCAACACACAAAAACCCATTGTGTTACTATATACCAAGAATGAACAACTCAAACAGGAATTTAAGAAACTAACTCTACTACCATAGAATCTAAAGAGTTAAATACTTAGAAATAAACGTAACTAAGAACAAGGATTTGTATGCTAAAAACTGCAAAACAATGTTAAAAGAAATTAAAGATCTAAATAAAGGAATGACATAAATAGTAAAACTTAACATTGTTTAGATTTCAGTACTACCCAAAGTAATCTATAGATTCATCAACATTCCTATAAACATTTCAACAGCTTTTTTTTTTTTTTCATAGAACTGAAAAAGCCATTGCTCAAATTCTTGTGCAATTGCAAGGGGCAGAAAGTGACCAAAATAATCTTTAAAAAGGAAACTAAAGTTGGAGGACCCAGACTTCCTTACTTCAAAACTTACTGCAAAGGTATAGCAATTAATTAAAGAATATGGTTTTTGGAATAAGAACATATATGTATGTAGACCAATTTAATAAAATACAGAGTCCAGAAAAAAAAAACACATTTATGGTCAATTGATTTTTGATAAGGTTGTCAACACCATTAAATGGAGACAGGAGAGTCTTTTCAACAAACGATGCTGGCGGAATTGGATAACCACATGCAAAAGCATGAAATTGAATTATTACCTAATATGGTATAAAAATTAACTAAAATTGCTTAAACTTGCTAATGTTCTATCAATTTTATTTATCTTTTCAAAGAACCAGTTTTGTTTCTTTAATCTTTTGTACTGTTTTCTTTTGGTTTGTTTCAATTTCATTTTGTTCTGCTCTGATCTTTGTTTTTTCTTTTCTTCTGCTAGCTTTGGGGTTTGGTTTGTTTCTATAGTTCCTTGAGGTGTGACATTAAATTGCCAATTTATGATCTTTCAAGTTTTTTGATGTAGGCATTTCATGGTATAAACTATCCTCTTTAGCACCACTTTTGCTGTATCTCAGAGGTTTTGATAACTTGTGTCATTGTTATCACTCATTTGGAAGAATTTTTAAATTTCCATCTTGATGTCATTGTTAACCCCAAATTCATTTAGAAGCACGTTGTTTAATTTCCATGTATTTGTATAATTTTGAGGGTTCCTTTCAGAATAGATTTCTAGTATAATTCCACTGTGGACTGAGCAGATACTTAATATGCTTTTGATTTTTAAAAATTTATTGAGACATTTTGTGGCCAGTCATATGGTCTATTTTGGAGAATGTTCCATGTGCTGATTAGAATATATATTCTGTAGGATCAAAGATCTAAGTACAAGAGCTAAAACTATAAAACTTTTAGTAAAAAACATAGGAAAAATCTTTATCGCATTGGATTTTGCAATGATTTCATAGATAGTGACATCAAAAGTACAGAAAACAAACAAAAAATAGATATATTGGAGTTCATCAATATTAAGAACTTTAGTGGATCAAAGAACAATATCAACATGAAAAGGCAATATGCAAAACAGAAGAAAACATTTACAAATTATATATTTGACAAGCTATTAACATCCAGAATACATAAAGAACTTCTACAAATCCACAAAAAAAATGACAAACAATCCAATTCAAAATGAAGAAAACATTTGAATAAACATTTCTCCAAAAAAGATATACAAATGGCCACAAAGCAAATGAAAAGGTGCTCAACATAATTAGACATCAGAAAAAATGTAAATCAAAATTACAATGTGATACCACTCCACATCCACTAGAATGGCTAGAAACAAGTTGAGATAAAACACAACAGAAAATAACAAGTGTTGGTGAAGATGTGGATAAATTGAAACTCATGCATTGCTGGTTGAAAAGTAAAATGGTATGGCTGCTGTGAAAAACAATTTGGTGGTTCCTCAAGAAGTTAGAAATAGAACTACCATATGACCCAGGATTTCCACTTCTAGGTATACAACCAAAAGTATTGAATTCAGTGACTAAAACAGATATGTTTACACAAATATTTATAGCAGCAATATCCACAATAGCCAAAAAGTGGAAACAACCATGTTTGTCAACAGATAAATGGATAAACAAAAATGGTATACCCAAAAAATATTATTCAACCTTAAACAGGAATGAAATTCTGCTATGTGACAATGTTATGATAATTACCATAAGCCAAGCACAATATGAATATGACACATATCATATGATTCTACTTGTATGAGGTACTGGGAGTAGGCAAATTCCTAGAGACAGAAAGTAGAATAGAAGTTACTTGGGGTTGAGGAAAGATGAGTAGGAAGGTTATTGTTTAATAGCTACATAGTTTATGTCAGGAATGATGAAAAGGTTTTGGGCACAGATATTAGTGATGGTTATAAAACAATGCAGTTGTAATTAATGCCACTGAATTGAAAACTTAAAAATGATGAAGATGATAAATACTGTATATATTTTACCACAATAAAAAATTTAAAGCAATGAGATAATGATATATTCTATAACATGAATGAAACTTGAAAACATGTTAAGTGAAATAAGCAAGACACAGATGGCTACCTACTGTCTAATTTCACCCATATGAATTGTCCATAATGAGAAAATTTATATTAGTGGCTTCTAGATGATGGGGGGGGGGCAGAATGGGGTGGAGTTTCTGAAAGGATTTCTTTTGGAGGTGATAAAAATGTTTTGGAATTAGACAGTGGTAGTGATGGTTGTACAACTTGGTGAATATACTAAAAATGCTGCATTGTAACAATAATTTAAAATATCTAATAGGTCAACTTCAGGCTCAGAAAAGTTTGGTTTAGCAGTAGCAGATTCAGGGGTAGTAGTTAGTTATTTTCATAATGAGTCAACAGGGTGGCATGGCTTTTGAAAAAGCTAATGTGATCTGAGGCTACACTATCAGAAGTATGTGCTCTATAAGAAGAAAAGCAGACTGGGCAGAGAGAGATCCAAGATGGCCACGTAGCAGCAGCTCAGGATTGTAGCTCCCAGTGAAAGCACAGAGAGCGAGTGGATGCCGCAATTGCAGACGAATTTTTGATGTCCACAGACTGGGAGATTCCCGGCGAAGGAGCCACACGGGTTGCCAGTGCGACTCTTTTGGCCGGCGCAGTGCTTCTCGGTGCAGAGTGTACGGGACTGGATGCCCTCTTAGTCAGGCTTGGACGGTCCCATCCCCACAAGGAGAACAGCAACTGGAAGCACTGAAGACTGAGAACAAGCACAGCTGAACCCAGGAAGGCCCAGCTCTGTAGGGAAGGGGCACCCCTCGAAGGAAAACTAAGAAACAGAAAAAACTTCATCACC
>CAUYQU010061724.1:0-19418 GCA_963574635.1 Cheracebus regulus
ATGGGGAGAAATGCCAGATATAGGTGAAGGGGAGGAAGGCAACAAATCACACTGCCACATGTGTACCTATGCAACAATATTGTATGTTCTTCACATGTACCCCAAAACCTAAAATGCAATAAAAAATAAAATTAAAAAAAATAAAAATAAAAAAATAAAAAAGTGTTGGGTGCAGTGGCTCACGCCTGTAATCCCAGCACTTTTAGGAGGCCGAAGCGGGCGGATCATGAGGTCAAGAGATTGAGACCATGGTGAAACCCCGTCTCTACTAAAAATTACAAAATTTAGCTGGGTGTGGTGGCACACGCCTGTAGTCCCAGCTACTCGGGAGGCTGAGGCAGGAGAATTGCTTGAACTTGGGAGGCAGAGGTTGCAGTGAGCCGAGATCACGCCACTGCACTCCAGCCTGGCATCTGGCGACACAGTGAGACTCTGTCTCAAAAAAAAAAAAATTAAAAAAAAAAAGGGTGAGAGAGAGAGAAGGTAGGAATCATGGTGGCAGCATTAGCAGAATTTTGGGCCTGGCAGGATGTGGCCGCTGGCTGCTGTCCTCTGAGGGGGACGGGGACATGTGGATTTGGGGGAAGGACAGGCCTTGGCTTGGTACATGCTTAACCTGAGTGCTTTGTAGGTGGCCAAGGGTGGTCCTCATGGGGAATGAGGTCTCCCAGGCTGATCCTGAGTTGGGAGCCCAGGTCGCAGCCCAGGAGCACAGGGATGGACCAGGACTGAGTCTCAGGGGGGCCAGGAGGGGGAGCCACCACCCACAGCCCTGCACAGAGGGGCTGCCGGGACAGGAGGGTGCCCCAGGATACCAGAACTGTTTCAAGACATGATACATACAATGGGCAGCACATTCCGAGTTGTAGGTGCTGAGACAAAATTGGGAGCTGTGCTGCACCTTAAGGACAACCGTGCCTTCCCTCAGGAGTTACCCTTCTTCCCATTCCCTGGGCCCTGCTGGCCCACGGTCTGGGTGGGGCTGGCTGGTGGTTGTGGGCTGGCTGGGCTTGCCCCTCACCTTCCAGGACAGCTTGGACCTGCAGCCCTTCTATGCCCATAGACATTTTGTAGGTGTCTCTCAGGGCCTGTGGCTTGGCCTGGCTTCAGGCTGCACCTGGATGACACCCAAGGTGATGGCACGGAGCTTTAGATCACCTCATTGATGGAGAATAACTTGACCTGGCCCAGCAGAGGTTTGGGCCGTGTGTCTGGGTCTCCCTTGTGGTCTGCCCGGCTGTGCAGCCGTGACGGGGCATCAGCATCTGCCTGCCATGGTGGGAAGGGGGGTTTGGGAGCCTCACAGCCAGGAAGGACATTGCCCCTGGTGCATACAAAATACCCCAGGGGTAGGAGGGCTCTGCCATGTTCCCAGTGTGTGGCCATGGGAAGGCACCTGTTTTTGGGAGCCTCAGTTTACCCATTTGTGCAGAAGCTCCTCTTCACTGCTAGGGGGACTATTGAGAGAAGTGTGTTTCACCTGAGCACACAGGGGTCTCAGGTCAATCTTGTTTCACCCCTCTTGTTCCCCCTGCAAAATAAACAGTTGTCTCCAGCAGAGATGTGGAGAGCAAGCTGAGCCAGCTGGTGGAGGCTGGTTCCTGAGGCTGCCTGTCTCCCTGCCCGGGAGCTGTGGGCACCCATTCCGCTGTTGCCTTAGCGCTTGAGCTGCAGATAAGAAAAAGGGTGTGAACAGCAGCAGCTGGGATTTTTGAAAAGCAAGCTAGGATCTGCCTCTGACCATAGACAATTCAGGGAACTGTTGTGTTTTGGGGAATCCCAGCTGGGTGGAGAGGCCTGAGTGGGGACTCTGGAGGTTGGCAACCTGAACACTGTCTTCAAGTTTTCCTGCTTCTGAGAATTTGCACATCTAATTCTCTTTCCTGCAGCATTGAATTCTAAGGATTTCTCAGAATACCTGATTATGACTTCTTATTTAAGTTAGCCCTCATTAAATTATATTAACATTTTTTGAAAAGAAGGAAAGAAAAGTGATTAAGGCAGTGCAGTATTGGTGAAAGAACAGAAGAGTTGATCAGTGGAATAGAATAGCAAGCCCAGAAATAGACTCTCATGAGTAAAGTCAACTGATCGTTGGCAGAGGAGCCAAGACAATAAAATGGAGACAAGATCCATCTTTTCAACAAATGGCCCTGGAACAACTGGACATCCACAAGCAGATAAATAATTCCAGAGACAGACCTTACGCCCCTCGCCAAAAAATAGAATTGGCCATGTACCTCAATGTAAAATCCAAAATTATAAACCTAGCTTTGGCAGTGACTTTAGATATCACACCAAAGGCACAGTCCTTGAAAGAAAATAATGATAAGCTGGACTTCATTAAAATTAAATGCTTCTATTCTGTGAAAGACACTATCAAGAGAATGAGAAGACAGGCCACAGCTGGGGAGAAAATATTTGCAAAAGACCCATCTGTTTAAGGACTCTTATCCGAAATATACAAAGAACTCTTAAAACTCAACAATAAGAAAACAATCAGCTAAAAAAAAAATAGGTCAAAGGGCTTAACAGATACCTCACCAAGGAAGACACACAGATGGCAAATAAGCATATGAAAAGATGTTGCCCATCATAAGTCGTCAGGGAATTGCAAATTAAAACAATGAGCTCCCACTGCACACCTACCAGCATGGTCAAAATCTAGAACACTAAGACCGAATACTGGTGAGGATGTGCAGTAGTGACAGGAACTCATTCGTTACTGGTAGGAATGCAAAATGGTACTGCTGTTTTGGAAGATAGTTTGGCAGTTTCTTATAAAACTAAACGCACTCTCACAGTCCAGCAACCTTGCTCCTTGGTATTTACCCGAAGGAGTTAAAACCTTAGGTCCACACAAAAACCCACACGCGGATGTTTGTAGCAGGTTTATTCATAATTGCCAGAACTTGGAAGCAACCCAGATATCCTTCAGCAGGTGAATGGATAAACAAACTGTGGCACATCCAGACAATGGAATCTTACTTAGTACTAAAAAGAAATGAGCTGCAAAGACATGAAAACAGAGATAAACCAAAAATGAATATTTAAGAAAGAAGCCAATCTGAGAAGGCTGCATGTGGTATGATTCCAACTAGACGTTCTGGACACGGCGAAACCATGAAGACAGTAAAAAAAAGATCAGTGGTTGCCAGGGATTAGAGGAAGGGAGGGATGAAGAGGCAGATTTTTAGGGCAGTGAAACTATTTTTATGAAACTTTACTGGTGAATAATTGTCATTATGCATTTGTCAAAACCCATAGCATGTATAGCACCCAGAGTCAACCCACGTGTAAATGTTGGCTTTTAGTTAATAATGCATCGTATTGGTTCATCAGTTATAACAAGTGTACCACACTAATGCAAGATGTTAGTAATAGGGGAAACTGTGTGTGGGTGTGAGAGAGTGTATGGGAGCTCTTCTGTTTGCGAAGTTTTCCTGTAAACTTAGAATGTCTCTCAAAATAGTTGATTAATTTAAAAAATGCAATAGCTACATTAAAGATGTTTGCAGAAATGAAAAAAAAATCGCCCATAACACAAGTGAACACAACTGCTTTTATTTTTGAATAGTCCCTTCTACGCCTTGTTTACACACATACATCATTTAAAAATACAGCTGCAGTCACAGGGTGTCATGACTTTTAAAATCTGTCTCAGGAGTGTCTTTAAAGCCATTGTTTTGCAGGAGGCCATGGTTCTGAGGTTTGTTCCTGGTCTTGGTGCTGTTTTGAACCCCTTGTTGAGGGTGGCTGTGGAAGGGGTGCTGTCACTAGATGTGTTTGGGGAGTGGTGGGTCAGGCAGGGGTTGCTGTTGTGGAACTTCTCAGAGTCTTTACAATCAATGCCCACTGTATTGTGACGCTCTTGAGGGGTGGGAGGGGAAGGTGTTGGGCCTCCTCCTTTTTGTCTTTCATTTCACAGCTATCTTATAAGCCAGGACTGGCGCTAGCGAGGGGCGTAACAGGCTGACTGTTGGTGGAGGGTCACTGGGGCTCCCTCTGGTATCCACTCCCCACTCCCCACCCCTCACTCCTGCTTTCCAGGCATTGTGTGTGCTTGCTTTCGGGTGGAGGAGCTGGGACAATTCTCAGCTGTGAGCTGACTTTAGGAAGCAATCTGGAATCTGGAGATGGCCAGGTGACAGCCTGGGAAGTGGCTCAGCAACATCAGCTGGGACATGGGTCTTCCTCTCTGTTTCTTCTGTCCTCAGCCATGTTGGCGTTTTGTCCCTAGTCTTGCTTGGCCTCATGGCTGCAGTAGGGCTGCCATGGCTCCAGGCATTACAAGCACATTTGATGATGGGAAACAAACAGGTGGTCAGGTAGGGGCTAAGCAGCCAAAAGGCCCATTTCTCAAGTGGCTTTGTTCATATTTTAATCCTTGAAGAGAACTATTTACCAGTGATTCTCTGGTCTCCCTGGTTAGCATAGGTTTGTGTGGCTAGCTGTAGCTGTGTGAGTATCTGGGAAAGGCTCTATCAGAGTAACAGGTTGTGATCTGTTCCCTGGGGCTGGCCATAGTGTTTCTGGGGTTCTGTTGGTCAGGAGGGGTGGCAGGCTATGGGTGGAGGGGCCTGCTGTGTCTGTCTCGGTTACTTCGTCCCTCCAAGACTGTCAGTGTCCCCTCCTCTGCCTGGGCCTGCAGAGAACAGCACAGCACACGTGCCCACTGCATCTGCAGGCTCCTCCATTCTCACAGCTCCCACACCCAGGCGTCCGCGGGCCCTGACGATTTTCCTTCCCTCCTTTGCGGCCACCCTAGCCCCCTACCCTCTGCTCCAATCCTGGAAAAGCTTTCTCCTCTCTGCCAGCAGTCCAGTTTTCATTTACCCCCAAAATTTTATTTTGAAAAGCTTTGGAAAAAGCAACGGAGAAGTTGGAGTTACCAGTTGTTAGTATTTGACACTGTCCTGTATATCTGTGTCTGTGATTTCCTGACCTATTTGCAATTTACCTCTGAGTATTTCAGCTTGCGTCTCCTGATAGGAAGGAGGATGTTCCCACATGGCCTCCACCCGCTGCCTCGATTCAGGCACTCCAGGATAGGACCTGAGGTGCTCAGTGAGGTCTCAGATGGGTGAACTGTGCTTTCTTGGGAAGGGATCTGGGAGCCAGTCAAGGATCGTGTGTTGTGTCTGGTTGTCACATCAATTTCAATCCAGAATGGCCCTTCCACTTTTTATTATTATTGTTGAATCTTTCAGCATTATCTTCTGAAGGCTTAGGGCCAGTGGTCTTGCACGGAGACCCCGCCTGGATCTGTGTGGTGTTTCTTTTTTCTTTTTTGCATGGGAGTCTCGCTCTTTTGCCCAGGCTGGAGTGCAGTGGCGCAATCTCGGCTCATTGCAACCCTCTGGGGTTCAAGCGATTCTCCTGCCTCGGCCTCCCAACTACCTGGGATTACAGGTATGCGACACCACGCCCAGCTAAGTTATATATTTCTAGTAGAGACGAGGTTTCACCATCTTGCCTAGGTTTGTCTCAAACTCTAGATCTCAGGTGATCAGCCTGCCTCAGCCTCCCAAAATGCTGGTATTACAGGTGTGAGCCACCGCACCACGCCCTGTGTGGTGTTCTGTACAACTATGTGAGGTTGTGTATTCCTGGCTTAGGTGCTGCATGTACAGGTCAGACCTGGCCAGGCTGCCCCTGTGGTGGACCTAGAGGAAGTCAGAGTGCTGTTATTAACAAAGAAATGGCCACGCTCATATTGGTGGGGCACCGCTGTGTGTTCTAGAAGCATATCTGCTCCCCAGGAGGGAGGTACTGTGATTCCCCCCTCAGTAAATTTTCCCAGTTTACTAAGGAGGAAACCGAGGTACGGGAAAAAACAGAATATTGTCCTGTATACCCAGACAGCCAGGGGCTGAGTGGGAGCCTGCACAGCCTGAGGGGTTGTGACACAGCCCGAGGAGGGTGGACTGCAGGCTCGGGTGGTTCTGGGGCTCAGGGTCGCCCTGCTTCCTTTAGGTGCCTGAGGCACCTGAGCTGGAGCTGCCAGCTCCGTGTTACGTTGGGTGATTGATGCTACCAGGACTTGCTGCCAGCCTTGTGGGAGCTGAGTAGCCTGAAGTTTCCCCAGGCAGGCGGGGCTTGCTGGCAGGAGGAAGCTGACGGGGACCCACCTGTGGCCCATCCAGCTGTTTTGGGTGGGGCCTCCCTCAGGCCTTACAGAAAGCCCTGCTCACTCAGGTAGGGGCATAGGGGCACGGCTGCCTTGTGTCTCCCACCTGGCAGCCCTGGATCGGCTCCCCTGAGTTGGGGGAGGGTGCCTGGGCATTGGGTTTTGTGGGGATGGGTGGGATGGCCACTGTGGAGGGGATGCTTCCTAGGGAAGGTGACATGACAGACATGGAAGCCTGACAGAGGAGGAGCTGTCCACAGCCTCCATCATCTGACGTGGCAGTTTTTGCTTTGGTATATGCTCGTCTTAGCTCATTTTTTATACTCTTGGGCATTTTTGCTAAGTCATGATCATAGCCTCTGTGCTGCTATGTGCAGTGCTGGTGAATTGCCCAGGCCACCTCTGGGCCCCCACTCCCTGCCCAGCCCTGGCCCTGCTGTGCCCGCCATCCAGCCCTGCCCTCTTGCCCCGTTGCCCTTCCACCCCTGCCTTTGCTGTGCAAGACTTGGAGTTGAGCTGGGAAGCTTTGTTGCAGTTAGTTGTGAGTCAGGCCTGGGTCAGACCTACTTGTCATCCTCTCGCTGGGTCAGTTCAGGGTGGGTGGAGGCCTGGCTCCAGCCTGGCCCCCTCCAGCTAGACCCAGGCTCCCACATACCCTGCATGCCTCCAGGCTGTCCCCTGTGGCTGAAGGTCCTTGTGTGGGCCTGAGATGTGTGGGCAAGTCCCCTTGCCCTCTGCGGGGTGCAGCTTTTCAGCCTGGCTGTGCTGGGGTCACACAGGCCTCCCACAAGAAAGATGACCCATACCTGGCGTCTGAGTGGACCACCTCTCTCCCATTCTGGCAGCACCAGGACTGAGCTGAGATGCTTGCCCGTGATTTTCTTGTTTTCAGGCTTTCCCCACGGTCGAGGCTCTGGACCCTCTGACCTCCCACTGCAGCCCTGCCTGGGTTGGTGACTCTAGGCTACCCCATTCCATCCGGTGGTGGCTGGACTTGTGTGTCAGGCAGTGGGAGACCCCCTGGGCCTCCCGTCTGGCCCTGTCCCGTGTCTTCAAGTTAGGCAGCCATCTTCCTGGGTCAGCCAGCCGCAAGGCTGTTGATATCTGCCCGGACAGGTCTCTTGGAATTTCTTGTCTTTAATTAAGAGGTTCAAGCAGCGCAGTGAATTTGTTTTTTGAAAGAAGTGTTGAAAACACAAAGCTATGGAGAAGAGCTAGGAGGGGCCAGTGGTTGGGCAGGTCGTGTGTGTGTCCAGGGCAGCCCCAGCCTGGCACTTCGTACCCTCAAGGGTGGTGAGTGACAAGCCATGCTCAGCAGGTGTTACATGGGGATGCTGCCCGGCTTAGCCTCAGCCTCCCTTGCCCTTGGCCCCACCTGGGAGTGCATGTCATGGGGGAGTCGCAGGATTAAGGTGCTGAGGTTCAAGGGAGGGTCCATCGAGTGGAATTGTTGATTCTGACACCCTTGGGGCCATGGACGGTTTATTGCGGGGCCTCCTTGAGGCCTGGCCTTGCTTTCTAGCCCCTCGAGCCAGAGGTCCAGGGCAGGTTTGTCTGATGGGGTGTCCAGCCTGTGTCTGTCACTGTTGCAGCAGGTCCTGGGGCACCTGTCAGTCCATCTGGTGCCCTGGGCTTGGTGTGGTTGGATGCAGTGAACCAGGCACCTTCATCTGTGGCTGATCTTGGGGGAAACTGAGCACAGCCCTCCTGCTCTTGGCACCCCTTGGGCCTCTGGATCCTGTGGCTGAGAGGTGAGACAGCCACGTGGGCCCAGGGTGTGGTGGCTGCAGATGGGCTCTGCACAGACAGCCACCCATGCCATTTGTAAAAAGAGGATTAAAAGGGAGGCATGAAAGGGAATAAACTTGGCTAGGAGTATTTATGAGACAGACGAAATAGGGTGAGCTGAGGGAAAAGGGCAAAAACCTTTAAAACAGCAGCAGATAAAAAAATACAAGGAAATGATTTTAAGATAGAAAGGGACAGATATTTTTCTTTCTTTTTTTTTTTGTTTGAGACAGAGTCTTGCTCTGTCACCCAGGCTGTAGTGCAGTGGCACGATCTCGGCTCACGGCATCCTCCGCCGCCTGAGTTCAAGCGATTCCCCTGCCTCAGACTCCTGAGTAGCTGGCACTACAGGCACGCGCCACCACCCCTGGCTAATTTTTTAAAATTTTAGTAGAGACAGGGTTTCACCATGTTGGCCAGGATGGTCTCAATCTCCTGACATCGTGATCCGCCCTCCTTGGTCTCCCAAAATGCTGGGATTACAGGCGTGAGCCACCGCACCCAGTCAGGGACAGATATTTTTCTTTAAATATAAAGTATGCGATAATAAAATATAAATATTAAAGATAAAAATATAAAAGATAAAATATAAAATTTATATTCTTTAAAGATAAAATGTAAATATAAAATATAAATATTAAAGATAAAATATAAAAGATAAAATATAAAATTTATATTCTTTAAAGATAAAATGTAAATATAAAATGTAAAGGAAAATAAATGCTTTACATTTTTTAAAGCATTTATTTAAAGATAAAATGTAAATATAAAATGTAAAGGAAAATAAAATGCTAACAGCGAGGGGCCTTGCTTTTACCGGGGTGGATTCTTAGGGACAGTTAGTGTGTGTGCAGCCCCTTCCCAGTGAGGACCTAGGTGTCGCTTTGTGGCAGAGGGTCCCCGTGCCACCGATGCCTTCCATCCTGTGGTTGCACACTGCCTGCTTTAGGGTCCTGCTTGGGATGAGTCTTTGTGCCTGGCCTTCTGTGCCAATCAGGATGCCCCTCAAGACGCCCCTGACCCTGGCTTTCAGCATCCCCTCTGTGTGGCAGAGTGCGTTCCACTCTCTGCTTGTCTCCTGCCAGCTGTGGACACCTGGACTGTCTGGGCTGAGACTGTTCTGAGCAAGGCTGCCCAGCATTCACACCTGGCTGGAGGAGCAGGGGGAGTGGGGACGGGTCCAGGTGGGCTGCTGACCTGGCCTTTATGGCTCAAGGCCCCTTCATGCCTTCCTGGGTAGGGTGATCACGCTGCATGCTCTTGGAAGCCTGGGAGGCAGAGCATGGAAGACACGTCGTTCCTGGCCACGAGGCTCATTCTTCCTGCTGCAGAACGTTTGGGAGCAGGGCTGGGGTCTCAGCTATGCCTGGCCTGTTGCTAGCCCTAGGGCACTGTATGCAGAAAACTAGCACCTAAGCCCCAGGTGGGACATGTCTGAGGTCTGTGGATAGGTCTTGCTCTGCAGGAGGCCCTCCCTTCCCTGCCCTGCCCAGGGCTGCATGCCGGACCATGTGCCTCCCAAGTGCCCAGGACCTGTGCCTCCCCTGTGTCCTGGGAAGAGCCCTTTTGGCTCATATCTGGCCTGTCTGAAATGGCCTGTCAGCCTCTGTAAATATTTGATGAAGGCAATGATAAAAAGACAAAGACATGCTCTGTTCCCCAAGGGGAGTGAGATGGTGACATTGGAACGTTCCGGCCCTGACGGCTGCTTCCCTGAGCTGTTTATGGATGGGGTTCAGGCAGGCCCTTTGTGTCCGCACTCCCACTCACTGCAGGCCAGAGTGGAGCCCCTTAGGGCCTGGCAAGGCTGAGCAGAGGCAGTTGCCAACTTTCCACCTGGAAACCCAGCTGGGCCAGTGAGAGCTGCTGGCCGTGCTGGAGGTCACAGGGCGTGGGGCGGGGGAGGTGTGTCTCACCCTCTGAGGCTACCTGGGACATACGTAGGCCCCAGCCTCCAGGTTAGCTTGGGGAAGTGAGGGGTGACTAAGGTTTGGCGTGGGATCCTGACCATACAAGACAGCTCTGTGCCCAGACACCACTGGGTCCTGGTGGGGCGGCCGCTCAGCACAGTGCAGGCTGCTCCCACCCACACCCTACTCCACGGCTGACCCCAGGCTCCCGGCTCTGCTGCATATGGGGGTCTGGTGTGCATTGAGGGCTTGCTTGTCAGGGCCTCTGTGGAGCCCTGTGTGAGCACGTGTGTGTGTGTGTGTGTGTGTGTGTGTGTGTGTGTGTGTGTGTGTCTCATCTTTGGCTCACTTGCCAGGGAACAGGCCTGCCCCTCCGGCGCTTCCGTGGGAATGTGGAGCCCTTTGAATGGACCTTGCTGAGGGGCCACCTGCCCCGTGGGCGGTCGGCCCAGCCCTACCAGGGGAGGGGACACTTTCTGCTTGGGAGGGGCAGGAATTGCTGGGAGGTGCAGCTCTCAGGGAGGGGTGGGTATTTGCATGGCTGATGGCCTTTCCACAAAAGGTTTGTGCTGTGTTTTCTCCTTGGGGGAGGGGACATTACACATGGGTGGAGCTGGGGCAGGTGGCGGGGTGGGGGCTGAATCTGGAGGGTTGGAAAGGCCTTTATCTCCAGTGTGATTCTGGACACCACAGTGGCCTGGGCTAAATGTTCTTCCCTCTCTGAGGCCTCCCAGAATCTGAGGAGGTTTTCCCTGGGGCGGGGACACTGAGGCACACATAGGTTGTGCTTGCTGGACACTTGTAGCTGGAAGGCCGGCTCAGAAGGGCTAGGCTGCCTTTGAGGGGGTAGGGATTCCTGCTGGGGTAGACATAATCCTTTTTCCTGCAAGGACCACGTCTGAGGCCATTTACGAGGCACCCAGGCTGGTATCCACGTAGCAGCCTTTGAAGGAGAGGGTTCCTCTGGGGTCTGTGTCCAAGTGGGTGGTACTGGAGGGTAGGGGGCATGGGATGCTCAGAGCCCTGCAGGCCTTGTGGGGTAGGGCAGTGATGCTTCTGCTGGAGGGACGGGGCCCAGAGCTTCTTGGGAGGGGAGCTGGGATGGTCCTTCGTGGGGGCTTCAGGTATGAACCCAGGAGGGGGAACTCCAAGTGTTCTTTGCTGAACTCAGCTCAGGACCTCGAGCTGCAGTGAGGCAGCCTGGGGCCCGGCGGCCCAGGGGCTTGGCCCAGGGAAGGATGTGGCAGTCAAGACCATGGATGGAGTGCACAGTGGTCTGAGTAGGGGGCATTGGTGGCAGGTGGTAGCAGGGGAGCGGCCACCCATACCAGGGAGACATGACACAGGGTAGGGGTGGGGGCTTTGAGGGGTGCCTGCTGGGTGAGGAGGTTTCTGGTTTTCATTGAAAGAAAGAAAAAGCAAATGAGAACAGGTAGCACTGGGGAGCCGGGAGACGCTGGCCACAGAGCAGGTTGGGAGGGAGCCTGTGGGATGGGGCTTCGGGGTCCAGGCCAGGGGCGTGGGGGCTGGGAGGCGAAGGCCTAGTCCCTGCAGCCCGTGGACATGCCACTGCACGCGGTAGAGGTGACTTTGCAGATGGGATTAAGTTAAGCATCTTGAGACTGGGAGATCGTCCTGGGCTGTCAGGGTCGGCCAGATGTCGTCTCTAGGCCATCCTAAGTGGGAGGCAGGAGAGACTGAGATGGAGAAGGGGATGTGGCCATGGAAGAGGAGGAAGGGGCCATGGGACGGGAACCAGGCACCTGGAACTGCGAGAGAATAAAGGTGTTGTTGGAAGCCCTCTTTGTGGTGATTTGTTACTGAAGCTGGGGGAGGCTGCTGTGGCCTGGTCACCATCCCCACTATTACCCACACAGCCCCATGGACATGGTACAGCCGGGGCCAGCCAGGCACCCTGTGGAAGGGATGTCCTGAAGGCTTCCTGGACCAAGCTCCCTGAGCAGGGCCCGGAGGCATTGATGGGGCCTCGGGATGGCATCCTTGGGGATGGGTGTCAGAGAAGCTGGCTGGTCTGTTGGTAGGGGGTGTATTCTGACAAGTGCTGGAGAGGAGAGGGCTGACATAAGGCCACACTGAGGAGGTGTTTTAACTGCCTGCCTGGTCAGTGGGTACTAGGGAGCCACTGAAGGTTCCTCGGGGAGAGGATATGAAAACCATTCAGAGATGTGGGCTTCACAGCTATCTATGAGGTGCTGGGAGTGGGAGAAGCAGAGGGGAAGGCAGCCTGGGTGCTCAGCATTTCTGCAGGGGAGGCAGATGAGGGTGGGCAGAATTGATGGCCTGTGTCGGCCACATGGAATAGGGTTACAGCTTCCAAGAGGTGGGGAGACCCAAGCACCTGCTGGTAGAACTGCCCAGGTTTGGAGTGGGGGCCGGAAAGGTGGGGCCAGCCCCTTGGGCTCTGGGCTCCAGGAGGATTCAGGGTTCTGAATGCACTGGGAAGCCCCACTTTCCCCCAGCAAACTGTCATTGGGTACCCAAGGTGCCTGGCATGGGGGATGCTACAGGAACAAGCGCTGGCTCCCTCGGAGGGGCAGGGGCGGGGTGGATGCTGACTCTGAGCCCTCCCGGGCAGGGTGTGCAGCAGGAAAGGACGGAGTGGATGTTTGGAGGCTACGTGACACCGGCTGGCGTTCATTGTCCTGCCTGGCCCTGACGTGAATGTCAAATTGTCAGTACTGTCTGGGGCTCAGGGAGGCTCAGAAAGTGAGGGACACCTGAGGGCATCAAGGAGGACTATGGGTGTGTGGTGGGGCTGTGGGGACCCCCAAGGTGGGCAGGGCCTTGGGGCTGTGTGTCTGGTGGCTTTGGATTGACCTTGTCCTGCCTGGCCCTGGGTGAGGACAGAGGAGGCCCGAGGCCAACAGGGCTGGGGAGCTTGTCATGCTGGAAGCCACAGGCCAAGAAGTGAACTGAGATTGCAGGGGACAGCTTCAGGTCAGGGGAGGCCAGTGGATATTGGAGTTAGGCGCTCTAGAGTATGTTGGACGTGTTGGGTTCAGATCAGAGCTGTGTTAACGTCTGTGGGAGGTCCTGCTTTCCTCCATCCACTCTGGTACAGATTTTCCAGTTGAGAAAACTGGCCCCCCTCACCCCTTCATTTGTGGATCAGCGTTACCAGTGACTGGAGAGGCTTGAGGAGCACCAGGCGGGGACTGTGCACTTTGGTTGCACCTTACCCGCTTCCTGAGGTCAGGGCATCTCAGCACAGATGTGTCAGTAAGCAGATGACCACCGTGCAGGAGGGCCAGTGCCAGCCTGCGCTGGGAGTGGGCAGCCTATGTGCAGGTGGGAGCCCCTGAGCCCCCAGGTCTGGAGAGGCTGTTGACCTCAGTGGGTGGAGGCTGGTACTAAGGCTCAGCACTGCTGCAGGTCCCCTTGTTCCTGGGGGCCCACCATGCTGGCCCACCTCTATCGTCTCCCCCACCCTGCTGGTCAGTCCCTGTCCGTCCCCGTACCCTGTGCCTGGCCCCCACTCTGTCCTTCGGCCAGCCCCGCGGCCGGCTGTCTGGAGCCTGGTCTCCATAGCAACAGTTGCTGCTGTGGAAGCTGGCGCCCGCTCAGCCTCATCCCGTGGGGAGGTATTTTTGGCACTGCTGAGGGATTTTATTTTATCTTTGGTGTTGACTTTTACTCTTTGAGTGACACAGACGGAGCTGGGGGCAGCCTTTGAGAGGCTTCTCTCTGGGGGATGTGGTGTTAAGGCTCTTTCTCCGTGGCGCCTTGAGCTCGGGGTCCTCTGAGTGTCTTTCTGCTGGTGACACTGGCTCCATGTGATGCCAGTGCCTTCTGGCAGCCTCTGGGCCAGCGGGTCTCAGGCTCCAGACGTGCTGGGGACTTTGGATGGCAAGAGGAAAACTAGGGGTGGGTTTCAGCCTCAGGTAAAGCCAGCAGTTTGGCGGTGACATCCCTGGCGGCAATTGTTGTTGCGTGCTGACTGTAGCTTAGAACCCGTGCGGAGCTCTGGGGCACAATGTTATCGGATCCTCCTGCGCACGGCCCAGTTTATAGATGAGGAAACTGATGCTGCAGAGGGTGGTGCCTGAGGGGCATGCTGGTCACAGGGCATCTCTGACGTCTGCTGTCCTTCCTGCCAAGGCCCATGTAGACAGTGTGATCTGTCTGGAGTCCATGTCTTTTTCCTAACATGCGGGGCCCCATCTCTTTGGGGTTTGGGGCTGTCCCTTTTGAGCCCTCTGGTGCTGGTGGACAGGCCAAGGGGGGTACAGGGAGTTGCCAAGGGTTGTGGGCACATGGACCTAGGGTGCTGGGGGAACCCCCACTCCTTCACCACCCTGGCCCTGGTGGCTGAGGGCACAGCATTTGGCATGTACTTGACTTGGCTTCAGCCCTTGTCCGGTGACCCAAGAGACCCTGAGAAGCACGTGGCTTGCCCCACCCTAGCCCTGGATGCACCAGGGAGTTCTGGCTAGGGGTGGGGGTGGATTTCTAGGCAGCCATATTTAGTGTCCTTGGATGGGACAGTACTGTGGAGGGTGGTGGCTGTGTGACTTGGTGGTGGGGGGCTGTCCCAAGAGCCAGCACTGGGCAGATGCATGCTTGGCCTGCCCTTGAGGAGTGAGTGTTGACCATGGTCCTCGATGCTTCTGCTGCCGTCAGGGCCCCGAGTTCTGGGGATGGACAGGAGGAGGCTGTGCCTTCTTGGAGAGGGCAGCCAGAGTACAGGCGCAGAGTGGAACCTGCTTCCCCGAGGCTGCTCTTGGCTTGTGTTTCTAGGTTTTTCTGGGGATGCACTGTGGCAGCAGCTGGGTGTGCAGCAGCCTGGGGTTACGGAGGGCTGGACATCGAGAGAGGAGGCAGTGTGTTTTGTTTTGGTTCTGCCACCCCCTGGGAATGTTGAGGACTCCCTGGCCCTGTGTCTTCATCTGCTGAGTGAGGAGGACAGCTCCCAGTTTGCAGGGGTGACTTGGGGCTGCCTGTGATGCCCACCCCTGCCAGGCTTCCCTGGAGAGCAGAGAGGCTGTCCCCAGAGGGTAACACCTGGGGCATCCAGATGAGATGCCAGGCCAGCTGTGCAGGAAGCTGAGACCAGAACCCCCAGGCATTATTATTAACCCGTTACCATGGGAACTTGCAAGCAGACCAGAAAGTAGAGGATGCCTGAGAAACCTCACATCCCCCACCACCCCGTTAGTTGTCAGGGTCTCCGGTATGTCCTTTACCTTGTTCTAAAATGCTCAGGCTTGGCTAGCACTCCTAAGTTGCAGGGTTTGACCTGCCTCAGATCTTTGGGGGGCCCTTGTCCACCATTTCCGTACAGGCAGCAGACCTTCAGCTCCCCGCCAGCTCCTGAGGAGGGTTCGCATCTCCTATCATTCACGACCTCCCAGTCAGCATGCAGTAGGTGTCCAGTGCACGCCCAGGGTGATCAGGCCAGCCCCTCCTTTTTTGGCCTCTTCAAGAGGAGTCCAACAGGCTGGTGGAAGCTCAGGCTGAAGCATTTCGGGTTTGTGAGCTTTACAGAATTGGTAATTCTGTCTCCAGTGAGTGTATTTGGTGCAAACCCCAAAGCCATTTATAGAACAGATGCCAGAGGGAGCACTTGAGGAAATTAAACTCCATGGTAACCTCACTGTGGAAATGAAAATAGCCTCACTGTTAGCGCTCTGCTGCTGGCCTAAGCCACGGGCCAGGATCTCGGTGGCTGCACCTGGGAGGCTCGCTTGCTGCCGGCACCCACACCCTCTCCAGGCGCTTTTAGTTTTGTCAAGTTCAGTAGATTGCAGAGAATTTGGGAAATAGAGGAAAGGAAAAAAAAATTCCCGTGGGTTCATAGAGAACACAGTCACAGTTCTGTTCTCGTTCACAGTTCCGTTCTCGTGCCTGTGTACTTTGCGGGGACAGCTCCGTGTCCCACCCCTTCCACGCGGCACCTTGACGCCTGCTTCCATCCTCCTAGGTCCGGTGATTTCGTGACTGCCCTGAGGACCTTCATCTCCTCCCCAGGCCCTGCCTCCGGCGTAGGGCTTTACTTGCTATTATAAATAATGCTGCAGTGACGATTCCCAGACCCAACACACAAGCATCTGTTTTGATAGGTTTCATTGTGGCAGAGCCTGGAGGGGACATTCCCAGGTCCAAAGCACCGGCTTTGGAGATGGGTGTCCCTTGTCCACCACCCTGCTGGAACTGGACGTTTCCACTGAAAGTGGAGGTTTTGTGTTAATGTTATCTGCCTCCCTCTCACTTTATATGCTTCTAAGAAATATTTTGAAAACAGTAGAGGTAACACGTTTTTGTAGAGAAAGGAGAACCACCCACACTCTTGTTGCCCAGGCAGAGAGGGAGGCCTCATTTTTGTGTGTCCTGTCATTTGGCTGGTTGCCCTGTGTGCATATGTTTTCTGTATGTCTGTCTCCATGTATACATGTTCTCCATGTGCATGTGTTCTGTGTGTGCGCTCATTCTCCGTGTGCCCATGTTCTGTGTGTTTTCTGTGCACATGTTGTGTGTGTGCATGATTTGCACGTGTGTATTCTCTGTGTTCTCCATGTATGTGTGTCCTTTTGTGTGTTCCGCACATGCACGAGTGTGCCTGTGTTCTGTGTGTGTTCTTCGTATCTGTGTTCTGTGTGTTCTGCAGATGCAGGTTCAGCATGTGCTCATGTCCTCTGTGTGTGCACGTTCTGCGACTGTGTGTGCTCTGCATGTGTGTTCTGCGTCTGTGCATGATCTTCACGTGTGTGTTCTGTGAGTGCATGTGTCCTCCGTGTGTAGGGTTCTGCAAGTGTGCTGTTCTCTGTGCGTTCACATGCATGCAGCAGAGCCCCCCTTCTGATGGTGTCTTGGTGACCATGGCTCCGGGGGTGCTTGGGTCTTGGCAGAGCAGCCTCATCATTGAGATTTTCCTTTATGATTAGACCAAGAGGTTGCAGCTCTCCTGTGAAACTGTGGCCTTGAAGACCCTTAGGAATAGCTTTTTTTCTTCCAAATTGTTTCCTGGAGAGAAACAGCTGGGCAGAAGGACGAAGACCTTTGAGCAGGGAAATGGGGTGGTGCGGCCAGCTGCACCCCAGATAGGCGTGAGCACCTGGCAGCCTCCTGGTACAGAGTCCATGGCGAGCTCCTGGGGTAGGGGGTCCAGGCGGCTTGGCCACAGGACAGGCCTGTGGCGCCTTGGTCGTGTGTGCCTCAAGGCTGGGACATGCTGGTCTCTGTGCCTGCTCGCTGCCCCCACCCGCTGTGTGTGTGCACAAGACAGCTGCGGGCTGGGGCTGTTTGCTCTCTGTTGGGGTGGCCCAGGGAACACCTCAGCCCTTGTATGCCTTTGAGACAGGGCAGGTCTTGCACCCTGAGGTGGACCTTAGTCCCCTCTCCCTTGAGGCCGAGACCCTGGCTGAAGCCTCAGGAACCTTAATTTGGACATCTGGGATTCTTCTGGCCTTGGTTTGTTGCTACCACTTCAGTGGGGGTTCTGTAGGGTTTTGGGGTGGTGCTGAGGAAGAGCAGCTCCGAGGAGAATGGGGCAGCTCCCAGAGCTGTGCTGGGGTGGAAAGAACAAGGCTGCACCTGGCAGAAGCTGGCTGGGGCCTCTGAGCCAGGCCTGCTGGTGGCATTGGCTGTGTGGCCTCTCTGGGTGCCTCAAGGCAGGGTGGAGTGAGTACTGAAAATCACCACTACTGATGGTCCAAGCCTGCCCTTTCCCCAGGATCCGGGAGGATTCTCCATGTCATTTGGCAGGAAGCCCGTGGGGCTGGTCTGTCAGGGTCACATGGTACCTGTGACCCTACTCTGACCAGGGGATTGGTGGGACACCCCCACAGCATGGCCGGGAGGAGCCCCACACCTCTGGGCACCAAGGGTGTGATCTCTCTGTGGCCTAGGAGAGATGGAAGATGCATTTCCATGCTGTGGCAGGGAGGTGGGGGTTCCCCTCTTTGGGGCCCCACTGTGAGGGTGGTGGAGTTAGGCAGCAGTTCCATGGCCTGACCCCGCACACTTGGGTGAGCAGGGCCCATGGCTGGTGTGGCTGATCCGTCGACGGCCTCATGCACTGTCCCCACGTGAGTGACTTCTCTGCCTCTCTACAGTAAGCCTGCTCCCACCCCAGGGATGTCGGCTGTGGTGATTCTGAGATTTGGGTTTCTGTTGAGGTCAGCTGTCAGTCTACTTGCTGCCCCTTTGGAGGTAGTGTCCCTCCCCGTCCTTTGCTGAGTTTAAAATATTCTCTGTGTTTGATTTTTAGGAGTTGTGTACTGTAATGTGCCCAGGTGTGGCTTTCTTTGTATCTCATCTGCTTGGGGCTTTTAGCACTTCTTGAATCTATGGGTGTCTTGCTTCAGTTGTAGAAAATTTGGGGACATTATTATTATTATTTTAGAGATGAGGCCTTGCTCTGTGACTCAAAGTGGAGTGCAGTGATATAATCATAGCTCATTACAGCCTAGGGCCCCTGGGCTCAAGTGATCTTCTGATCTCAGCCTCCTGAGCAACTGGAATTGCAGGCATGCATCACTATGCCTGGATGTTTTAACTTTTTTTATAGAGACAGGGTGTCGCTATGTTGCCCAAGCTGGTCACAAACTGGGGTATTATTTTTATTTATTATTTTTTGAGATGGAGTCTCACGCTGTCACCCAGGCTGGAGTTTAGTGGTACGATCTCAGCTCACTGCAGCCTCTACCTTCTGGGTTCAAACAATTCTTTCTGCCTCAGCCTCCCAAGTAGCTGAGATTACAGGCGGCTGCCACCTTGCCTGGCTAATTTTTGTTATATTTAGTATATTTAGTGGAAACGTTTTCCCCGTGTTGACCAGGCTGGTCTTGAACTTCTGACCTCAGGTGATCCGCCCATCTCGGCCTCCCATAGTGCTGGGATTATAGGTGTGAGCCACTGCACTGCTCTTATTTTTAAAATACTGTTTTGGCCAGGTGCGGTGGCTCATGCCTGTAATCCCAGAACTTTGGGAGTCCAAGGTGGCTGGATCTTGAGGTCAGGAGTTCAAGACCAGCCTGGACAAGATGGTGAAACCCCGTCTCTACTAAAAATACAAAAATTAGCTGGGCATGGTGGCGGGTGCCTGTAATCCCAGCTGCTCGTGAGGCTGAGGCAGAGAATTGAACCGAGGAGGTGGAGGTTGCAGTGAGCCAAAATTGCCCCATTGCACTCCAGCCTGGGCGACAGAGCAAGACTCCATCTCAAAAAAAAAAAAAAAAAAAAAAATTACTGTTTTGATTTCATTCTTTATACCCTCTTTTTCAGAACCCATTTACACATAGGTTGGACCTTCTCCTTTGTCTTCTATAAGTTTTTTATTTTCTTCGTCTTAGGTATTTGTCCATGTTTCAGTCCATCTGTTTTTTTTTTTTTTTTTTTCTCTAAGAAAAATGGTGCTATGAGCATTCTTGTGCACATTTTCCTGGTGAAAATGTGCGTATATTTCTTTTTTTTTTTCTTTTTTTTCTTTCTTTTTTTGAGGGAAAGAAGTAGAATAAAAGAGAAAAAAGAAAGAGAAAGAGGGAGAGAGAACGAAAATCTTGTTCTATTGCTCAGGATTTCATTTAAATCTGTAAAATGCTTATGCAATTACTAAAAAGTGATTTATTTCC
>CAUYQU010061726.1:0-24431 GCA_963574635.1 Cheracebus regulus
CATTCTCTCTCCCTCTTTCTCTTCCTCTTTCTTTCTATCTTTCATTCTTTTTTTCTTTCTTTTGCTGTTTCTTTCTTTCTCCTTTTCTCTCTTTTTCTAAAATCTCTTCCTCTTTCTCTTTCATTTTTTTCTTTCTTTTGCTTTTTTTTTTTTTTGAGACAAGGTCTTGCTCTGTTGCCCAGGCTGGAGTACAGTGGTGCGATCATAGCTCACCGAAGCCTTGACCGCCCAGGCTCAAGTAACCCTCCCACCTCAGTCTCCTGAGTAGCTGGCACTTGCACTACCACACTCAGTCAATTTTTTTTGTTCTTTAAGAAATGGGTCTCAATATGTGGCCCAGGCTGGTCTCAAACTTCTGGGTTCAAGTGGTCCTCCCACCTTGGCCTCCCCAAAGTACTCAGATTACAGATGTGAGCCACTGTGCTCAGCATTTATATAACTTTTGACTTCCTCAAAACATAACTACTAACAGCCGGCTGTCAACAAGAAGGCTTACCAATAACATAAGCAGTTGATCGACATATTTTGTAAGTTCTGTGTATTATATACTGTTTTCTCACAATGAAATCACCTAGAGAAAGGAAAATGTTACTAAGAAAATCCTAGGGAGAGAAAATACGCTATTTGTTAAGTGGAAGTGGACCATTATCGAGGTCTTCATCCTCATCATCCTCACAGTGAACAGGCACAGGAGGAGGAGGAGTTGATCTTGCTGTCTCAGGGGTGGCAGAGGAAGGAGAGGCGATATGGTTTGGCTCTGTGTAGTCTGAACCCCTGCAGTTCAGACTCCTGTGGTTCAAGCTCAAGTGCACAAGCCAAGGAACACCAAAGACTGCAGCACCACCTCAGATTGCCAGCACCACCTCATGCTGGAAGAGGCAAGGGGCAGGCTCTCCCTCAGAGCCTCCAGAAGGCACCAACCTGGACGGCACCTGGATTTCAGACTTCTGTCTTCCAGAACTGTGAGACAATAAATGTCTGTGTTGGAAGCCCCTCGGTGTGTGGTAATTTGTTCCAGCAGCCACAGGAAATCAACACACCATGTCTGCCCCAGGTTCCAGCAGTATGTGGGAGGCAGATAGGGTAGTGGGTGCCTGACTCCACTCAGAAGGGAACCTCTTGGAGGTTGCCCTGGTCCTCCCACAAGACACATGCAGGAGACAGCCCAGCCAAGGATATCATGTCCTGAGCTGGAGCCACTCAGCCGTCGGGGTGCATGTTAAGCCCAGCCAGGATTTCTTTTCTTTTCATAGCCCTGTGTATTCAGTTCTGTGGAGTCTTCCTTTTCACTGCAAAAGGCCCTTGCCCTGTCTCCCGATTTCTGAAGTGACAGCCATAGATTGAACAGCTGTCCCAGGATTCATTTTTACCATCAAGCACCTGACATGGGAAATCCGATCTAGCAAGGGGATATGGTCTGGCTCTGTGTCCCCACCTAAATCTCACATTGGATTGACATCTCCAGTGTTGGAGGCTGGGCCTGAGGGGAGGTGATCGCATCAGGGGGCTGGTTTCTAATGGTTTAGCAGCGTCCCCCAGTGCTGTTTTGTGATGGAGGTCTCACGAGGTCTGGCTGTTGAGCATGTAACACTTCCTCTGCTCTCTCTTCTTCCCTCTCCCACCGTGCATGATGTGCCTGCTTCCCCTTCACCTCCACTATGTTTGTAAGTTTCCTGAGGCCTCACCAGCCATGCTTCCTGTCCAGCCTGCGGTAATGTGAGTCAACAAAACCTCTTTTCCTTAAAAATTACCCAGTCTTAGGTGGTTCTTTATAGCAGAGCGAGAACAGCCTAATATGCTAGGTGAAGTCAATAAGCTTCGGCTCAACTGAGAGGCAGGATCTCAAACTCTGCTCTAGTTTTCTCGCTGTGGAGCAGCAACTTACCTGCCACGTTCGAACCTGAACTCGGTTTGGCTCCACCGTATAAACGCTTTCTTCATGCATTGCTAACACGGGTGTCTCACACAGGAAGGTCCCTAAAATGAAAGACAAACATCAGGATGGCGGCAGCTCATTGGCCAGACTCGCCCCAAGTTTCAGAAGCATTCCCACAGACGATTCCTAATTCATCTCGACATCATCACAGCTTCACAGGGGTGCACTATCTGCACCTCGCAGATAAGGAAATGAGGCTCTGAGGCACAGGGAACTGTCCACAGCTGCGACTAGCAGTGGCAGCGTGTGCAGGGCCTGGGCCTGGCATGGAGGCTCAGTGCCCGGCTCTAGGCTCCCTGCCTTGCACCTCTCCCATCTGGCAGCCAGTGCTTCAGCATCTACGGCAGCACAGCATTTAAGCAAGTGTTTGCTCATTTTAGGTGGAATCTTGGTGGCCACAAGCCCTGGTCCCTGGCTCTAACTATTAAGGTTGGTGCAAAAGTAATTGTGGTTTTTGCCATTAACCACGATTACTTTTGTACCGCATAATAAATAAAAATCTAGAGGCCGGGTGTGGTGGCTCACACCTGTAATCACAGCACTTTGGGAAGCCGAGGCAGGTGCATCACTTGAGGTCAGGAGTTTGAGACCAGTCTGGCCAACATAGTGAAACTCCGTGTCTACCAAAAATAAAAAAATTAGCCGGGTGGTGTGGTGCATGCCTATAATCCCAGCTATTTGGGAGGCTGAGGCATGAGAATCGCTTGAGCCTGGGGTGGAGGCTGCAGTGAGCCACGATCATGTTACTGCACTCCAGTGTGGGTGACAGAGCAAGACTCCGTCTCAAAAAAAATCTAGTTAGGGAGATGATGATATACATAAAACAGAAAACATCTCAGCACCTGCCGTGTCGGTTCTACTGGGGGAAATAAGCTCCCCCTTGCTCCTAGGGAGTCTACAGAGGAGAGGACATGTGAAGTATTGGTACAATCTGGGACAGACTGTGAAAAATGTCATGAGAGAACTTTAGGCAACAAAGTGTTAGGGGAGAAAGCAAAGCCGTGTGGAAAGACCTGAGGGAGAGGCAGTAACCAGTGAAGGATGTGCCTGGAGAGGCGGGGGCGTTCAAACAAACTAGGGGACAACCGGCCTGGGAATGGCATGACACGAGGCCTCCTGTGTGGGCAGGTGGCCGGGGGTCAGGGTGGGTGAAGGTGAGCTGTGGAATGCGGGGATCTGGGGAGCGCATCCTCATGGCTGCGCCATTGCAAGAGGCTGGGAAATGTTCCCTGAAGATACCAGATCCTGATCCCCGGCACCTGTGAATATTACTTTATACGGCAAGAGATGTTACGGTCTTGGGATGGGGAGATTATACTGGATTATCCAGATAGGCCCTAAATACAGCCACAAGTGTCCCTGTAAGAGGGAGGGAGGCAGACTTCAGACCAGGGGCAATGTGACTAGAGAGACAGAGACTGGAGTTTTGTGACCACAAGCCAAAGACTGCTGGGAGCCACCAGAAGCTGAAACAGTCTCCCCTGGGTCTCCAGAGGAAACCTGGCCCTGCTGATGCCTTCACTTCTACCCATCAAAACTGATTGTGGACCTCTGGTCTCTGGAATCGTGGAAGAATACATTTCTCACATCTCTGTCATCTGAAGCCACCAAGTTTGTGGTCCATTGCTACAGATGTTCCAGGAAACTCCCATAGATGTGCTGAAGAGAGCAGGAAGAAAATGGTGCCCAAGGCCGGGTGCAGTGGCTCATGCCTGTAATCCCAGCACTTTGGGAGGCTGAGGAGGGCAGATCACCTGAAGTCAGGAGTTCGAGACCAGCCTGGTCAACATGGTGAAACCCTGTCTCTACCAAAAATACAAAAATTAGCTGGGCATGGTGGTAGGCGCCTGTAATCCCAGCTACTGAGGACGGTGAGGCAGGAGAATTGCTGAACCTGGGAGGCGGAGGTTGTAGCGAGCCGACGTGGCACCACCACACTCCAGCCTGGGTGACACGCAAGACTCCGTCTCAAAAAACAAACAAAAAAACGCAGTGGCTAAACTAACCACAGAGAGCTGGAGAGACCTTGGGGACCTGGAAGAGTGTTTGAGATTAATGGAGCATCTCTGAAGAGCCACCCTGAAGTTTCAGACCAGAAGCTAGCCTTGGGTCAAGACACCACAGGTCTCACTGCTGTGCATGGTCTGGAAACATTTCAGAAGATGGGTGGTAGCCACCCCCTCCCTGGAAAGAACCCCACCCCATCCTTGGAAGGAACGCCACAAAAGCACTGTGGTTGTTCACACCCACACAGCAGGCCCCAGGATGCACTGGTAGCCCTGGCTTTGGAAATGCAGCACAGGCACGACGGTCTCCCAGCCCCTGTGCCGCCCTTAACTGCACCACAGTGGCCCTCTCACTAGGCAGGGAGAAAATAAAGCCAGGTACTGGGAGTGCCTCTGTTGGGGTGAAAAGAACCCACCTGCACTCCGTATCGTGGCTCCGGAAAGCTCAAATATCGCCACCTCCCTTCCGTTCCAGACTGCGACAGCATCCTGAAAAGAAGCGTGGACACTCAAGCAAAGGGCAGGAAAACTGAGGTGCGGACTGCACACCCCCCACTGCACACTTGCAAAGCCTCCTCCTCCTCTAAACACTTCTGAACGCTGCCACTCCGGCACCCTAAGACTATGAGATCACTGGGTCCTCTGTGGACACAGGTTAAGGCTGTTTTCCATGTTAAGTAAAATACCCCTGGGTTTTATTATGATCATTTTCTAAGTTTGGGGAATGACAACATCTGTTTCCTTTATTTACTTTTTATATTAGCTTTTTTTTTTTTCCAAACAGAATCTTGCTCTTGTTGCCCAGGCTAGAGTGCATGGCGCAATCCTGGCTCACTGCAACCTTCGCCTCCCGGGTTCAAGCGATTCTCCTGCTTCAAACTCCTGAGTACCTGGAATTACAGACACCCACCACCACTTCTAGCTCTTTTTGTATTTTTAGTAGAGACAAGGTTTCATCATGGTAGCCAGGCTGGTCTCGAACTCCTGACCTCAGGTGATCTACCCACCTCGACCTCACAAAGTGCAGGGATCACAACAGACATGAGCCACTGTGGCCAGCCTAAATTTACTTTTTAACTTAAAAATTTTTTAATTTATGAGTACACGGCAAGTGTATATATTTTTATTACTATTTTCTTTTTTTTTGGAGACAGGGTCTCACTCTGTCGCCTAGGCTGGAGTGCAGTGGCGTGATCTCAGCTCACTGCAACGTCCGCCTCCTAGGTTCAAGCGATTCTCATGCGGAAGGCTGCACCCCCATGCATGGTTAATTTTTGTATTTTTAGTAGAGACAGAGTTTCACCATGTTGGTCAAGCTGATCTCAAACTCCTGATCTCAAGTGATCTGCCCACCTCAGCCTCCCAAAGTGCTGAGATTAGAGGTGTGAGTCACCACGCCCAGCCTATATTTTTATTACTATTTTCTTTATGAATATGATGTCCAGGAAATAAGATAATTAAGGATGGAACTGAGAGTGCCTAACCTGCCGTCGGGGGCCCTTGCTGCCCTGAACTACCTGATGATGGCGCAGTTGTTTTGTCTGTGTTGAAGACCCCTCCTCCAACCCCGGGTCCCCTTGGCAGTCACCTTGGTGGCAAACACTCCGCCGATGTGCATGTCCGTGCGCAGGCTGTGTGCTGCCCCCGTGGACAGGAAGCACACATTCAGCAGGCTCGGGGAGACCTGCACAGCGGCCACCTGCTGGTGGAAGTGTGATGACATGGCCTGCTCGCTGAGGATGGCCACGGAGATGACGTTGTTCACCGCCAGCAGGTTCTTCCTGGAGCCCCACTTCATTTCCAGGTTGCAAGAGAAAGAACCAAGTGTGTGAACAGAGCAAGAGAAAGATGCAGTCAGGGGAATGCTTATACACACAAGAACTCAGAAACCATTTTCCAAGCATCATTGTTTCAGACTTAAAAACGATTTTGATTTCAAGAAATGGTTTATAAAGGTCAAGTGTGTGCTTTGTAGAAAGACTTCAAAATACTGATGCTCAAGAGTTGTGACTGGACAGGCACTTATAAATCTGTTCTGATGGGAAGAACATCTAGAGGTTTTCTGAGTGTGACACACTTTTCTGAGTGTGACATAGGGATGTTTATATTTTTTATAAATGGACAGGAAATTTATACAATAGATTAAATTATCCAGCTTTTGCCCGCTGATGTGAAATGTCAGTTTCATAATTTTATATTAAACTTCCAAATCTATCTAAAATAAATAAAAAGCAATGCAAAATAGGAAAGTATAAACTACATATAGGAAACAAAAACCAGACATCAGAAACTGCTATAAAAGGGCCCAGATGTTGGACTTAGCAAAGACTTCAAAGTAGCCACTATGAATCTGCTGAAAGAACGAAAGGAAACCATGCCTAGTGAAGCCGAGGAAGGTACAATGCCAGTGTCCTGTCAGGTAGAGAATAGGAACAGAGAGAAATCCTAAGAAAGAACCAAATGCTGAAGAGAAATGAAAACATCCTCACACAAAAACTTGTATACACATGTTCATAACAGCATTATTCAAATGTCCATCAATTGATGAATGGAGAAACTAAATGTGGTCTGTCCACAGCAGAGAATGTGGTTCAACCATGAAAAGGAGCGAAGCACTGACACAGGCTGCAATCTGGAGGGATTCAGACTTTAAAGCCTGAGACAAAAGACCATGTGTTGTGTGATTCCATTTCCGTGAAACATCCAGACCGGGCAAATCTTTAGAGGCAGGAGGTAGATTAGTGGCTGCCAAGGACTGGAGAGGGGAGAATACGAGTGACCCCTAAAAGGCACAGATTTTTTTGTGGTGATGAAACTATTCTAAAATTTGCTGCAGTGATGTTTGTAAAACTCTGTGGATATACCAAAAACCACGTGGTATATATTATGAGTTATATCTCTGTAAAGCTCTTTTTAATATAGATAGAGAGAGAGAGATGGAGATGGAGGGATGGGCTGATAGGTAGATTAATATTAACTAATACAGGTCCACAATCTCTTGACTGCAAGTCTGAAATCCAAAAGCTCTTTTAAAATGTCTTATTATTATTATCTGTACATAGTCTTAAGTTGAATAACTGATTAAAAAAAGGTTCAAAGTCAATTATGGCCTCCACTGCGTGCAGCAGAAAATGAATGCACTGAACACCCTTGTAGGCTGTACCTGGATTTGCGTGATGTTTCCCTGGAGTTCAGTAGGGGTCTGAAGGACCCACCTGTCCTTGCCCTCTTCCCCAGGGCTGCCCAGGAGGCCTGGTACTTTTCTCCACATGGCTACTCGTCCTCTGTCAGTGCCAGCGGCCAGCAGACCTACAGGTAGAAACAAACTGCATGTGAACAGAATTGGAAAAGGGAAAAAAACAACAACAAGCTCTCTTCTCTGACCCCCTTCTTCAAAGCATCAGCCCTCACCCAGTCTGGTGCCTCTCTGCCTCGTACCTGGCTGTGTCTTTCTGCCCAGGTCTTTCCCACCCTGGTCTCACAGTACTGCTGCTGGGGTGGTGGGGATGCTGCTCTCCCGGCTTTCCTAGAGGCCAGTGGGCCTGGCTCGGGGCTGCCCTGTGCTCAGCACTCAGCAGGCACTGGAGGAACGCGGCTCTGGCTCCCCTCCTAGGCTCCTGTGCTCTGGATGTGCATGTGCATACATACACACACATGCATACACACTTCCTGCACTGTCTTTCCTGTGGCATTTCAGGAGTGAACAGAGATCAATGAGCATGGAATAGGTTTGTCATGCTTCTTTTTAAACAGGGTCACGCTCTGTCACCCAGGCTGGAGTGCACTGGCACCATCTCAGCTCACTGCAGCCTCAACCTCCCAGGTTCAAGCAATCCTCCCACCTCAGCCTCCTGAGTAGATGGGACCACCACTGTACACCACCACATCTGGCTCATTTTTGCATTTTTTGTGGAGACAGGGTCTCACTACATAGCTCAGGCTGGTCTCGAACTCCTGGACTCAAGCCTTCCAAAAGTGCTGGGATGCCTCCCTCCTCAGCCTCCCAAAGTGACAGGATGACAGGTTGTCATGCTTCTGACCAAACCCCTTGGCCTTCATGTGCGATCACAAAGCTCTGCTGTGGCTTGCTTGCCCTTGACCGACTATGCGAATGACTGCAAGTTATCAAGTTACCATTGTTGGAGTAGCCTCCAAATGTCACTATCGTTATTTTGCTGCCCGAGCACAAGACGTGTGGTTGGTTCTCGTGCCAGGCCAGGAAGCCTCACCTTTGACTGTGCAGTAACAAACACAGTTTATATTCTCTCCTTTCTCAAAGCCAAACTTCTCGTCTGGACTCAGTATGTAATTCTCTCCTCGTTCTATATCCCAGAATCTACAAGGGAAAAGAAAGCAAGTCGCATGGAGGACCTCTGGTAGTGACATTTCCCTCTGAGGGGCTTTTGAACCTGTGGAGCAAACATTAAAAGCCAAGAAAAAGACATAGAGACTCCTGATATGAACACTGATGTTACATTTAGGACATTTTATGTCCTATTTATAATCAAATAAAGCAGTTACTGATAGAAGGTGTTTGTGTATGGCATGAGGTCACCAAGGGAACACAGGAACCCCAACCACATGCAGAGCACGAGATAGCACCCAGGCAGCACATGGCACTAACGCAGCAGGAAGGAGAGAGACCAGCACAACTCATTCTAGTTATGCCATGCTCCGAAAAACCAAGTAAACACATTCCGGGGGCAGACACGAAGGCAGGGCCCCCTGGGGGTAGGGGAAGCCCGGAGAGGGCGCAGCAGGGCAGGCAGGGACTCCTGTGGTCTCTAATGCTTAGCTCCTCAGTCTGGGAGCTGGTGAATGGGTATGTCCAGTGTGTGAGAGGTCATCATATGTGCATTTTACAGTCCATATGTTACATTCCAACACAAAGCTGACTTAGAAGAGCCTGTTCCTCAGGGAACTCTCATCGAGGGGCACAGGAAAGACAGACTCTCACCTGAGGGCACTCTCCCCAGTGGCCATCACGAGAAGGCTGCCTTCAATCAAAGTGATGTCTGCCTGGCGGCCGGCTTTCCCGCTCAGCTTGACCTGTATAAGGAAACAACCAGGCAGGGGCACTGTGCTTGCTGAGACTACCTGTCCTGGCTTCAGGACCCTGGAGTCTCTGGTCCTCAGTGACTTCATGGAGACTCACCAAGGGGGGAAAACGCGGGGACGAATGATGGAAACTCTGAGAGGTGGCCTTGGGTTTTGAGATGTGTAGGCTGAAGCAAACCACTACTCTCGCACATTAAATAATGGCTACCGAGTGCATGGTGCAGGTGAGTGGCCATTGCTGGACGTGCTCTGGAATGATCACTAAGTTGAGCTGGGTGCTCCCTGTTGAGTACAACCACACAATCTGGACAGGCCCATCATTCCTGTTCTGCAGAGAACAAACCTGGCTAGGGCCCACCAAACAGTGAGGAGCTGAGCAGGGTATTTAAAACCAGGTCCATGGACTGAACTGCATCTCCCAAACTCATATGTGGGAGCCCTAACCCCCAGTGAGACTGTACTTGCCTTCAAGAGGTACTTAAGGTTAATGAGGTCATGGAGTGGGTGAGCCCTGGCCTGAGGGGCCTGTGCCATGGAAGGAGATACCAGGGCTGTCACCCTGGTGTCTCCCTCCCCGCCCTGTGAGGCCACTGAGAGGAGGCCCCTGTTGGCTGCTTGATGTGGGACATCAGCCTCCAGAACTGTGACAAATGTCTGCTGTCATGTCATATGGTCTGTGGTAGACTGTTATGGTGGCCTGAGGTGGCCCCTATGACCACGTCCCTGTGACGAGTGCCTGTGTCCTCAGCCACCCTTATGGGATACGTAAAGGACCGAATGAATGCTGACTGAGGAAAAGTCAGCTCTGTCATCTGCAAGAGCATCTTTAGGAAAAGTTTAGCGGTCTCCAAGGAGCGCGGATTCCTGTGAAATGAACCAGCTGGAAGCTGGGGAGATGGTCACCTACCCACTGGGTCCTGCAGGTGGAATGAGAGGCTGTGCAGTGAGTGAGTTTCTCTTACTTGCACCGCAGGTCATGAGGGGTGCAGCTTGGGGGTGGGCCCAGGCTGTCTCCCATCAGGCCCCACATCGACCTAAAGATGCAGGAAAATCTCCATCTCTTTTGTTTCCTTTCCCCTATGAACTGAATGTGGTGTGATCAATAATGACACCGCTGGCTACGTTAGCCGCCCTAACACAGATGATAGGCTTTTCAGACTTGCTATCCAGAAGAGAAAGGGCTGTCCCCGAGGCCAGAGTGCACCTGGCCTGAGCTCCCCAGCATGAGCCCCTGAGCCTGCTCCCACTCACCTTCATCACTTCTTCTGCTTGGCCCTCAGGAGGCACCATGTACAGGGACAGCCGGAGGTTCTCCGTGACCACCACCAGCGCCTCCCTCTTCTCCACATAAAACAGCATCTGGATTGCGCTGTCTGCAGATACCACCTGAGTGGTCTTGCCCTTCTCATCCACAAAGTGCACCGTCCCTGGGGGCAAATGTAGGGTCACTACACAAGGAGGCCCTTGTTTATCCATTTCCGCGAACCTCACAAGAAGCCATTTCCAGGAACTTAAGGACATTTTCAAAGCAAAGCATCTTCCGTATAAGAACTTAAAAATGTGCCGGGTGTGGTGGCTCAAGCCTGTAATCAGGTGATCCTACCTGAGGTCAGGAGTTCAAGACCAGCCTGGCCAGCAGGCTGAAACCCCATCTCTACTGAAAATAGAAAAACTAGCTGGGCGTGGTGGTGGGTGCCTATAATCCCAGCTACTTGGGAGACCTAGGCATAAGAATCCCTTGAACTCGGGAGGTGGAGTTTGCTGTGAGCCGAGATCATGCCACTGCACTCCAGCCTAGGTGACAGAGCGAGACTCTGCCTCAAAAAAAAAAAAAAAAAGAAAAGAAAAGTACTTAAAAATGAAGCATGTGACCTGAGCCTTACAGGCTGCAACCTCCCCTTTATGGGTTTAGCTCAGCCTCTAGCTGTCTCTATTGATTCCTTCTCCGCCCCGTCTTAGGGGGTTTCAAATCCACACTGCTGACCCTGCAGATCTGGCAGCCTCGGGGCTCTGTGTCCATCTCATGCCCTCCACATGCTGAGGCCCCAAACGATGAGCCCTCTCTGTGGCCACTGCTCCCTGTCCCTTCTGCCCCGGGTGTCGCTGCTGTGCCGCCTGCATCCTGGCAGGCTCTCAACCTCCACAAGCTGCTCCAGGTCTGAGCTACAGGACTCAGCTGAACCTCGTGTGGAACCCTGCTCCTCCAGCCCTGCCTGAGCCTGTTCCAACGCGGGCCAGCCACTCTATCTGAAGCCCTTGTGCAGGCTCGGAGACTCGGGCTTATTTCTGCTGCTGTGCAGGAGCTTCCTCTGGGAGCCTTCTCACCTTCCCCTCCCATCTTTTGCCCGACGGCTAACGAGTTCTTACTTTTATTATTCTTTTTCTAAGAGACAGGTTCTCACTATGTCAGCCAGGCTGCAGTAGAGTGACATGCTCATAGCCCACTGCAGCCTTGACCTCCTGGGTTCAAGCAATCCTCCCAGCCAGGCCTCCCAGGTAACTGAGACCACAGGCAAGCACCACCAAACCCAGCACACGTTCTTATTCAACAGAAAGATTCAAGACCATCTAGAGGCGAATGGTGACACTAACTAGTATTTAATAAGCATATGGAACGTGGCAGGCTCAATTCCAAGCATCTTCACCGGTGGTAACTGGGTAGACACCAGTATTATCCCCATTGTCCACAGAAGGACATGACGCACATCGATGAACTCACCCCCGAAGCCCACAGCTCCTGGACCACCACCAGAAATTTGCAGCCCACATGCCGCAGAGCCGGCTCCTCCCTGGCACACACCTGCCTCCTCTAGGCAACCAGAGTCTCTTCCTTGTGGGCCTTATCCCTACACCCCCTTCTCATTCACCTATCCTGGCATGTCCCTCCTTGCCACCTCACAGTGCTGTACCCACTCGGATGTCCCCACTGGGATCTTCTCAATGTCCCCCCTCTATTGGCTCTGCCTCTTCACCTTCTAAGATGCAGTATTTCTATTATTTAAAAATTAGAAAAACCACACAGCTCTGTCTGCTGTCATCTGTTTTCTTCTTACTGTCAAGATCCAGCTGCTTGGGAAAACCAAGAAAAAGCCTCCTTTCTCCCGAGACCTGGCCACCTCTGTGTAGCTCTCATCTCCTCAACTGCGCCAGCAACAGACACACCTGGGCCAGCGTCACATGGCTGTAAGAGATGCGTTACTTAATATTGCATTTATTGTAGCCTTGGCTGGGCAGCTCATCTCCCTCGTACAGTGAGGAGGAGCGGGCTGAACACCGGACACACGGTGCCCAGTGCTGACCTCCCGATGAAGGCTGACCAGGGGCTGCAGGCTGCAGTGAAACCCCCTGCACTGCTCACACCTCATTCCCATACCCTAGCCAAGTACCTGGCATACAGTAGGTGCTTGATAATAACATAGGTGGAATACCATGGGTGCCACCAAAGAATCTTTCCAAAACTGTCTCTGGTGCCACGCAGTCAGCGTGTAACAGTTGATTAAAAGCTTCCCCGTGAAAACCCTTCAAACACGAGCAAAGCTCAACTTGTCTATGAGAACAAAGTGATGGCAACCTTTCAACACCGGATGGTCACCTGCAGAGAGTGGCTGTCGCGGCACTCCACCCAGCACACATCCTCGTTCTGTGCATATTGCTGCTATCACGATCACTGTGCTATGCAAAACACCATCCACGAGTTTAACTTTCCTACCAGACACCTCTAAAATGCTAGGACCCTTGAGAATCACAACCAAAGTTCCTCACCATCCATCAGACTGACAAAGAATGACAGCCCCTCCTGAGATCCCAATTTTAGCAAGCTTCCAGAGCTGCTCTTCTTCCAGTTAAACATGTCCAGAGCTTTCTCGTCGCCGCTCACAGCTGCCTTTGCCAACTGAACCAGGTCCCTGAAAGCAAACATGACACAAAGTCAAGATTCTTCCACCGCTCCTGGAGTGACTCGGGGCTGGGGCCCCACCTAAATCAGGAGCAGCCCGTTTCCCACTTCCCCCAGTGCAAACACACGCACAGGTCACAGGGTGAGCCCCACACTTACTCGCCAGGAGGGGGGAGCCGGAAGATGCAGTGTGTGAGGTGTTTCCCATACTCGTGTTTCAGCAGGGGCATCCCTTGCACTCGGCCCCTTTGGTCCAGCCTCCACAAGAGCAAGACACCAAGCTGCAAAGACCCAATACTACATGGTAGGACATGTATCCTGACAGAATGACTGGTGGAAGGCAAAAGTTAAACTGTGCAACAGGATATATGCACATTCCTTTCTAAAAAATTACAAACTACTGCGTATGCACCATGACAATTTCAAACAATTCCAAAGTGTTTAAAGAAAGAACTAGAAATCTTTTATAGAGCATTCTCCATCTTCATGCCTTGAGATAGCAACTGCTACATATTCAAGGTTTTGTTTTTGTTTTTTTGAGACGGAGTCTCGCTCCATCGCCAGGCACCAGGCTGGAGTGCAGTTGCATGATCTTGGCTCACTGCAACCTCCACCTCCTGAGTTCAAGCGATTCTCCTGCCTCAGCCTCTCAGGTAGCTGGGACTACAGGCGCGCACCACCACATCCAGCTGATTTTTGTTATTTTTAGTAGAGACGGGGTTTCACCATGTTGGCCAGGATGGTCTCAATCTCTTAACCTCGTGATCCGCCCGCCTTGGCCTCCCAAAGTGTTGGGATTACAGGCATGAGCCGCCATGCCTGGCCTATATTCAAGTTTTTAAAATAAACTTTTAACTTTAGAGTAGATTCCCATTTGTAGAAAAATAGCACAGACAGTGAAGAGTTCCTGTATCTTCCACCCAGTCCCCTATTATTAGGTCTTACCTTGGCATAGCACAGTGCTTACCATTAGTGACTATTGTTGTGTTACTGTTAACTAAGTCCACATTTCAGTCACACATCCTCAGTTCTTCCCCAATACCTCTTTCTGTCCCAGGACACCAACTGGGACACCACATGGCATCTGGCCTCCGTGTCTCCTCAATTCTTCCCCAGTACCCCTTTCTGTCCCAGGACTCCGACTGGGACCACCATGTGATATTTGGCTACTGTGTCTCCTCGGGCTCCTATGGGCTGTGACACTGTCTCAGGCTCTTTGTCTTGAGGCCCTGGATGGTTTGAGCCCGGCTGGCTGGATATATGATGGGATGACCCTCCACTGGGATTGTTGATGGTTTTTCTCAGTTACCTGGGGTGGAGGGTGTGGGGAGGAGGAGCACAGAGCTGAGGTGCCTCCTCTGCATGCCGCATCCCCATGACTTGTCACTGCTGGTGCTGACCTTGACCACCTGGTAGAGGTCATGCTTGTGGGATCTCTCCACTGTGAAGTGGCTCTTCCCCCAGCCCCCTTCTCCATCCTGTACTGTTCAGAAGGACGTCACTTTGTGCAGCCCACACTTGAGGAGTGGGAGTTATGCTCTACCCTCAGGGGTGGAGCATCAATGTAAACTACCCGGGCTTCTTCAGCATGGGAGATTTGCCTCTTCCCCACCATTTACTTACTCATTCAATCCTGTGTATCAGGACGGACACATGGGTATTTACTTCCATTCTGGGTTACCATCCAAGGCTGCCTCATGTATGCTGGCATGCTGTTGCTCACACTGCACCAGCTTTAAGCTCTCCAGCTGGCCTTTGTGTCCCTCTGATATGCCCCCATCACCTCGGTTTGGTGAGCACTTCCTTTCTGGTGCCCTAAGATTACCTAGGCTAATTTTTCAATTTTTTTTTTTCTTTTTTGGGACAGGGTCTCACTGTGTTGCCCAGACTGGAATGGAGTGGTATAATCACAGCCCACTGCAACCTCAGCCTCTGGAGTAGCTGGGAATACAGATGCTTACCACCACACCTGGCTAATTTTTATATTTTCTGTAGATATGTGGCCTCACTATGTTGCCCAGGCTGATATCAAACTCTAGGGCTCAAGCAATTTTCCCACCTTTGCCTCCCAAAGTGCTAGGATTACAGGTGTGAGCCACAGAGACTGGCCTAGGCTCAGTTTTCTATTCCAGTCCTGGAATCAGCCATTTCTCCAAGAGGACCTCATTGCTTTATTGGAGAATGGAGTTAGAAGCAAAGACCTGGTGCTGGCCATGCTGCATGCTCAATTTAAAATCATCCCAGTGGCAAATGCACGGCACAGACAAGTGCGAGCAAAGTTCTGGGAAGGGGAAGGTGGCTCCATGAGGAACAACCTCATAGAAAAATCGGCAAATAATATCATCAGAAATAGAAACAGAAATGGCTCCTATGAATGATATTCATCCTCGAAAGCAAGAGAAACATAAAGTGGACTTCTAAGGAACACTTAGACCCACTACGGAACTGTTCTGGATTAAACACTATTCAGACATTACTTTTCTTTTTTTCTTTTTTTGAGACAGAGTCTTGCTTTGTCACCCAGGCTGGAGTGCAGTGGTACAATCTCGGCTCACTGCAACCTCCGCCTCCTGGGTTCAAGCCATTCTCCTGCCTCAGCCCCCTAAGTAGCTGGGATTACAGGCATGAGCGACTGTGCCTGGTCGAGATAGTACTTCTCTAAGCAGTTCTGCTACTCAGATGCAGCTCTCTAAGGAGAGAGGCTATTGTGTGGTGTAAGCTAGTGCAGGCCCTAAGGCCAGTGGTGTGGGCATCTGCTAAGCCACAGAGCATTGCTGGGACCCACTGGCACCCTCTTCTCGGCGTTTTTCTAAATGTATACATGTGCAAAATGGCAAAAGCATGTTACTCACTTCGTCATTGTCTAATTAGCAAAAGATTGAAAACCACCAAAATGTTAATCAACAGGAGGCTGGTTCAATAAGTTATAACATTCATATAATGAAAAGCCTGTTTAAAGACAACAAGGAAGTTTGCTATTTACCCATATGGAAGAATCACCAAGATATGCCATTAAATGGAAAAAGCAAGAAACATGACAGTGTGTACAGGATGCCACCACTTACGTGAAAAAGAATGAGGAAATCAGGAGACAATTTCCTCTATGTGATATTTCTGCCAAAAATGTATGAAATGAAACCATTATGAGGAGACAATCAAACACAGCTAACCTGAGTACTTGAGTGACAGCCTATAAAACAACCAGTCTATACCCTCAAAATGTCAATTTCATGAAAGATTAAAAAAAGGAAGGACGAAGGAAGGAAGGCAGGCAGGCTGACTGACCAATGGACTGACCAGGGAATTATTCTTGATGAAAAGAAACTAGCCAGAAGTGATAGCTCACGCCTGTAATCCCAGCACTTTGGGAGGCCAAGGCAAGTGGATCACCTGAGGTCAGGAGTTCAAGAACAGCCTGGCCAATATGGTGAAACCCAGTCTCTACTAAAAATACAAAAATTAGCTGGGCATGGTGGCGCATGCCTGTAATCTCAGCTACTCGGGAGACCTAGGCACGAGAATCACTTGAACCCGGGAGGTGAAGGTTGCACTGAGCTCAAAATGTGCCACTGCACTCCAGCCTGGGTGACAGAGGAAGACTCCATCTCAAAAAAGAAGAGCCTGGAGAGAAGTAACAGTGAAATGCAATGCATGACTCTACTGGATGCTGGATTGGAAACAACAGATCTAAAGGACATTCCTGGGGCAGCTGGAGAAATGTGAATATAAAGCTCATCTTGGATGTCGGCACCGTCACTGATCCACTTCCTGAAGTGTCATAACTCTGCTGTGGCTGCGCGGGAGAACGCCCTAGGCCTTAGGAGAGTGACATCTAAATACGCAGGGTGGAAGCAGCATGTCTACAATAAACTCACAAATATTCAGGAAAAATATACACGCAGTAGGACAGAAAGCAGACTTGGCAGTGGGAACGGCTGGCGAATCAACATGGAGGGTGGATGGGTGTCCCTGCACTGTTCTTTCAACTCCTGTCATAATTTAGAAACTTCAAAATCTCGAGTTAGAGAGGGATGCATTTGTGTGTGCCTGAAGAAATGGGAGAAATGGTAAGAAGCCATGTTTGCTGGAGGGCAGCCATGGGGCTGATGAGACAGGACCTGGTCAATCTTCACTCCAGATGCCTGTTACCCTTTTTGAATCTTGGAACATGTGAATGTGTTACCTGTGGTTAATTAAGTAAACACATGATAACACTCTGCCACACGAGTGTGATTCAGCTGGCTCTGCACCGCGTCCCTCTGCTGAGGGTCTGTCCTGCGCACTGTGCAATAGGTGGCTGCACCCAGCACCCGCTGGGGTCCAGCAGCATCCTCCTCCCAAACTGTGACAACAAAAAACGTGTCTGGACTCTGTCCCATGTCCCCTGTGGGGCAGAATCAACCCTGGTAAGAAGCCTAGAGCTATACAAACAGGCCTAGGGAGAAGTGGCAGTATCTGAGGGCTTACCCCATCTTTATGAATGGAGTTTCCCAGCAAAGTTCATTTATAAAGGTGCAGCCGTATCTATGCCACAGAGTGGCAAATTTTCAAGCTTTGCTTCCATTATAAAACAAAATCTACAGTTGCATCTGACAAGATCAACTGAATTTAGCTACAAGACATTTCCCATATTTTGATGTTTCATACTCTGAAGAGCACGGTCAGAGAAGGTCAGGATCTGAAAGCAGGGTCCCGCCCGTGTTGACTCACCCTGTCCCCAGACAGCAGGCAGTTCCCACTGGGGCTCCAACTGAGCACGGTGATGTCGGCCGTGTGTGTTGGGGACACCGGGTGCTGCTCCTTGTCCTGCTTGTTAAACACTGTCACTTCTCCAGTCTCCCAGCCCACAGCTAGCACCAGCCGCGTCGGATGCCAGCACAGGGAAGCAACCCGGAATGGCCTCTCGAAGTGTGTATCCGGCACACACTCCCCCTGTGTTGGACAAGAGATAAAACCCTCAGTTCAGAGAGGGACAGGTTCTTCAAGAACTTCTGTCTAATCTGTGTCACCACATTGGTGATAAGCTATAAAGAGCTACTTATTAAGGTAATGTTCTCAGTAGGCTCTTTAACTTTTCATAAACACATACCAACCTTGCTCCTAGCTGAACTACTAAAGCAGAAGGTAACTTGCACTTAGCTGACAACCCCGACCACCGTGTCAAGGAGTGCCGCCTCCTCCCCATGGCTGCTGGATGGCTGGCACGTATCTTAGTGGGTGTGGCTGGGTTCCATAAAACCTTATTTACAAAAACTGCCAGTGAGCCAGCAGGTTAGGTTTGTTGCCACAAGGGTCTCAAGTGTGGTCCAGAGACTCCAGGACCTTTCAGGGCTCTGAAAGGTGAAAATTATTTTCAGAATGATACTGACAGTTTCAGTGTCATTCATACTCTCCTTCTCTCACGAGTCTACAGTGGAGCTTTTCTAAGGCTGTGTGATGTGGTGATGTCACTGATAACAGCTCGTGAGATACGTGCTGTGTTTTCTTTTCTTTTTTTTTTTGAGATGGAGTCTTGCTCTGTCACCTAGACTGGAGTGCAGTGGTGCAATCTTGGCTCACTGCGACCTCTGCCTCCGGGGCTCAAGAGATTCTTCTGTCTCAGCCTCCCGAGTAGCTGGAACTACAGGTGTGTGCCACCGTGTCCAGCTAATTTTTGTATTTTCAGTAGAGAAGGGTTTCACCATATTGGCCAGGCTGGTCTCAAACTCCTGACTTCATGATCTGCCTGCATTGGCCTCCCAAAGTGCTGTGATACAGGCGTGAGCCACCATGCCCGGCCATGTGCTGCGTTTTCTAAGATTTTCTAAAGTAGTACTAGCTTTGGGGAAGATATAATGTGTTTTCAGAGATTAACTTGGTTTGCCCCCAGTTCTTCCACGGGGCTTACGGGCCACCTTCTGTGATCCCATCATTATCCAATAGATCGTTATTTTGAAATCCTAAAGCTTCTCTTGTGCCAACTGGAAACACAGAAATATGCTGTTGACTAGTTTTATAATAGTATGCTTTTGATCTTCTAAATTTAAAAATTTTATAAAACTGCTATAATTTTGGAATTTAATAATATTTATTCTTAAAAAAATTTCATTTATAACACATATTACAGACTCCTGCAAGGGAGAATCTACTAAAAAAAAATGGGCAAAACGGGGCTTGGTGCTGGGCTAGCCTGAGCCATAAAGCTGGCATGGCCTTTGTAGAGCTGCCAGTGTATGGAGCAGCCTGCCAGCAGTCAGAGGAGCTGCTGACCAGCACTGCACTAGCCGCAAAGGCCACGTGTGTGTGTATGTGTTGGGGTGTGGCGCGGAGGTGGGGCAGCTCCTGAGGAAGAAGCTGCTTAGCCACTTTCACCTGAAGGATTAATGCATCAACTATGCAAATGAACGAGTCAGTGTCTTCTTTGCAGGCAGCACAGCATGTGCATGGCTAGAAGGCTGAGGAAGGTTGTGGAAGGCTGTGTCAGCATCAAGGAAGGAGAGTATGATGTGACAGGTGGCAGGGCCAGAACTAGGGGGTGCTGAGGGCCACATAGGGGACTCCATGCTCACCCAAAGAGCAACACAGGGCCAGGGAGGTGGGAGCAGGGAGTGATTCCATCTGTGAGGCCAAAAGACAGGCCAGGCCTGGCTGCCATGTGGAGTAGAGGAGGCCTGAGGGTGCAGCTGCCGCAGTAGGAAGCCATGCTGGTGTCCAGGAGAGCGGGATGGGAGTCTGGAGAAGAGAAAGGTGGATGGAAGGGCAAGAAGCAGCGCACTTGCCAGAGGTTCTGAGGGAGAAACTGGGAGGATATAGTGATGGATTACAAGGCAGGGGAGTGGGAGATGTCAGTAGTCATGTCCAGGTCCCTGTTCTGGAAACCAGGACAAAAGGGGTACGTTTCATTGAGATGAGAGGTGCCCATCTCAGTGAGCAGGAGGTATGAGGGAGATATGAGGCAGGGAGGGGTGGGGAACAATTTCAGTTCGGTCCTGTGTAATTTGAGGTCTCCTTGAAACATCCCAGAGATGTCAGGAGGGCAGCTCGGTCCCTAAGCTTACAGCTCTGAGGGAACTTCTAGGCAGGAGATATATATCTGCAAGCCACTGGGCATGCTCATATCGCAGGAGAAGGAAGAAATGAAGAGGAGCCTTGAGCAAGCTCTGTGGAAGGCCATGGTATTCACAGGCTGGAAATGGAGGAAGAGCTGGCAAAGCCATGGAGACCTAGCAGGGAATGCCCTGCCACTGTGATCTCAGCAGGTTTCCCAGAGGACTTCACAGGAGTGTGGCACAGACAAAGACTCCAAAGCACTCAGAGGGTGACACCAAGAGGCAAGTGATGACTGTCACTGCTTGGGTGAAGCTGTGGGGCAACAGGGAGCCTGCAGAGGGCTGAAGAGTGAGTGGAGGAGGAAACCCCATTTTCTTTGTGGAGTATGAGGGCACTGAGCACTGAGAGGCAGCTGTGGAAGTTTGAGGAGCTTGGAGAAGCTATTAGAGGTTGAATTGTACCCCCACAAAGATATGTGAAAGTCCTATCCCCTGGTCCTTGTGACGTAGCCTCCTTTGCAAATAGGGTCTTTGCAGATGTGGGTAAGCTAAGATGAGGTCATTAGAGCAGGCCCTAGTTAAACATGCCTGGCATCCTTTTAGAAAGAGGAGAAGACATACAGAGGAGAAGGTAGTGCGACAGCAGAGGCAGGGCCGGGGCTGCACATGTGGCAGCCAGGGAGCACCGAGGCTTGCTGGGAACAGCAGGAGCAGGCCAGCAGCTCAGAGCAGACTCTCCCCTCAGCCTTTGGAACCAGCAGGCCCTGCTGACACCTGACCTTGCAGTTCGGGCCTCCATGGCCACCAGAGTACCTTGCTGTGTTTTCTGCCATCCAGTTTGTGGGAATGATTGGAGTTGCAGACGGCCACCGTGGAGCATGGAGGAGGGTGCCGACACAGGAGGCTGCCTGAGGGTCCACGAGCAGCACTGTGAGGCCATTTCTGGTTGTGCCCGTGAACTGACAGTGCCTGATGCTGATGAGCATTAGCATTACTAAACACAGCCCCACGCCAACAGCCAGGGCGAAAGAGCTGCCCACATACGAGGGCTTTTATAACACGAGGATTCGACCTCTGAGCAAACTGATGACGGATGTTGTTTTCTTCATGAATAAGCTAGACTTTGTTTGAAAACATATACACATGCACACACATATGCACCACATGCACATACGCACATACACGTGTGCACACACATGCGCATACACCCCCACAAATACATGCACACACATGCACACAAACGTGTACACACATACACACACAGATCCATACACATACAGATGCGCATAAACACCCCAACACATATACAGATGCACACACACCCATATGCACACACACATGCAAACAGATGCACACACATACATGTGCACAATACACCCCCAACATACATGCACACACATACAGATGCATACACACATGCACACACATACCCATATGCACACACATGTGCACACAGATGCACACATATACTCATACACACATCCCAACACACACACACCCACATGCACACACACACACAGATGCACACACATACATGTGTGCATACACACACCAACACACATACAGATGCACATACACACATATACATACCCATGTGCACAAACACGCACACACACAAGAACAACAATAACAAGGGCCAGAAGCTACCACAGTCAGCCTCCTTGCTTCTGAGTACTCACCTGCTCCAGGTAAACATCCACGCTGCCTGTCGAGGTGGTACTGATGCGGGCGACTGCCAGGAATGGATGCACGGGGTGCCAGCTCATGTGTGAGGGTGACCCTGCTGCATCTGGTGCTTCTAGCCGGTGGTCAAAATAGAGGGCCATGACGGAACTCAGGCCTGGTCAGCACTGAAACCTGCAAGGGGAAAAAGGACCAAGTCCAGTTGGTTTTAAAGGAGACAAACAATCCAGCAAGAAACTGAAGGTGAAAAGGAAAAATTAAAAAGGAAATAAACAAAATGACTGCACATGGAATGACAAAAGGGAAGCATCCCAAACCCACAATTGCAAGACCGTTGGCAACTTGAAAACACCTTGTGGACTGAGCAGGCAACCTGATGTGAGGAGATGGCCAACAGGGAGAAATGCAGCATAAGAAGCAGGGGTTAGACCCAGAATCACCCAGGGTGTGACAGAAACGAATACAGCTCACTGCCAGCAAAGGAGGAAAGAAAGAAGAGCCCTGTAGCCTAAACTACACGTGCAATCCTCGGTAACTGTCATTCCAGTACTGAAGAACAATTCCTATTTCTGTACTTGCCTTTTTCTCCTTTTTAGACAAAGTCTCACTCTGTCGCCCAGGCTGGAGTGCAGTGGTGTGATCATGGCTCACTGTAGCCTCAAACTCCTGAGCTCAAGTGAGCCTCCTACCTCAGCCTCTCAAGTAGCTGGGACTACAGACATGCACTACCACACTCAGCTAATTTTTACATAACTTTTGTAGACACAAGGTTTTGCTATGTTGCCCAGGCTGGTCTCAAACTCCTGAGCTCAGGCAATCCTCCTGCCTTGGCCTCCCAAAGTGCTGGGATTACAGCCATGAGTCACCACGCCCAGCCTACAGGTGCCTTTTAAACAACATTTTCAAAAGAAATAAAAGCAAACTGCTCTGGAAGAGAGTACTGGCACAGAAAAAACCAGTACTCAATTTCCAGTAAGGTATAAAATCTGTCTTCTATCTCTGACTCACAGGTGCTAAAAGACAGAAGGCTTCCTCTATTACAGAGTCAAGAACACACAGCTACAGCAGCTGCAAGATGTTGAGCTTGATCAGTTACGTGAACTGAATCTCTCTCATTCTTCCTTTCAGATCTGGAAAAGAGACACATATTGCCCCTTTTCAGGAGGGGTAGGGTGATAAATGAAGTGACAGTCTCGTTACTGCTCACTTTTTTACACCTCAGTCAATTTGGGGAAGTTAACTGGCAGAGAAGAGCTTATTTGTAGACTGGTCTGCTACCATTTAAAATTACTCAGGCTGGGCGTGGTGGCTCAAGCCTGTAATCCTAGCACTTTGGGAGGCCAAGGTGGGTGGATTGCCTGAGCTCAGGAGTTCAAGACCAGCCTGGGTAAAATAGCAAAAATACAAAAAATTAGCCAGGTGCGATGATGCATGCCTATAATCCCAGCTATTCAGGAGGCTTAGGCAGAAGAATCGCCTGAACCCAAAAGGTGAAGGTTGCAGTGAGCTGACATCCTGCCACTGTACTCCGGCAACAGAGCCAGACTCTGCCTCAAAAAAAAAAAAAAAAATTATTCAATTTCATATCCATTATGACAACTATCAGAAAAATACAGGATGTGGAGAAACTGGAATGCTTGTACACTACTGCTGGGAACGTAAAATGGTACAGCTGCTGTGGAGAAGTCTGGCTGTTCCTAAAAACATGAAACAGTAGAGAGATCCAAGATGGCCGATTAGCAGCAGCTCAGGATTGTAGCTCCCCGTGAAAGCGCAGAGAGCGTGTGGACACTGCACTTTCCGAAGAATTTTTGTTGCCCACACACCCGGAGATTCCCGGCGGAAGAGCCCCATGGGTCACCAGCGCAACTCTTTTGGCTGGTGCGGCTGTTTTGCTGGCGCCCCGGCGCGGCGCTTCTCAGTGTGGAGTATATGGGACTGGGTGCCCTTTTAATTGGGCTCGGCTGGTCCCATCCCCACAAGGAGAACAGCAATTGGAAGTGCTGAGGACTGAGAGTTTCACAGCAAGCACAGCCAAACCCGGGAAGGTCCAGCTCTGTGGGGAACAGGTGTCCGCCAAAGGAAAACTAAAACAGAAAAATTTCATCACCGGGCAGTGAGAGATCCAAGATGGCCGATTAGCAGCAGCTCAGGATTGTAGCTCCCAGTGAAAGTGCAGAGAGCGAGTGGACGCCACAATTTCAGATTAATTTTTGTTGCCCACAAACTGGGAGATTCCCGGCGGAGGAGCCACACTGGTCACCAGCATGACTCTTTTGGCCGGCGTGGCTGTTTTGACACCGCCCCAGCGTGGCGCTTCTCGGTGCAGAGTATACGGGACAGGGTGCCCTTTTAGTCGGGCTCGGCTGGTCCCATCCCCACAAGGAGAACAGCAATTGGAAGCGCTGAGGACTGAGAGTTTCACAGCAAGCACAGCTGAACCCGGGAAGGCCTAGCTCTGTAGGGAAGGGGCATCTGCCAAAGGAAAACTAAGAAACAGAAACAATTTCATCACCAACCAGCTGGACGTCCACTCAGAGACCCAATCTGAAAGTCGGCAATTACAAAGACGACAGGTGGATAAATCCACAAAAGTGGGAAGAAACCAGTGCAAAAAGGCTGAGAACACCCGAAATCAGAATGCCTCTCCTCCTACAGGGGATCGCAGCTCCTCATTAGCAAGGGAACAAAATCTGATGGATAATGAGTGTGATGATCTGTCAGAATCAGGCTTCAGAAGGTGGATAATAAGAAACTTCTGTGAGCTAAAAGAACATGTTCTAACCCAATGCAAAGAAACTAAGAACCTTGAAAGAAGATTTAAC